>VZRJ01001764.1:1162659-1442637 GCA_013397565.1 Ptilonorhynchus violaceus
GGCCGCGCGGAGCCGCGGCCCGGAGCGCGCCCGGGCGCCCTGCCCACCGCGCCGAGCCCCAAACTTTAGTCTCTCTTCCCCGACCCTTTGTTTTTTCCCAGCGGGCGAAGGGCAGGCAGGGCCCCTTTTGCCCAGCAAAACTTTTTTTTGGGGGTGGCTCCGTTCGCTGCGGGAGGGGAAGGGGCTGCGGGGGATGGAGGCTTGTCCTCGCAGGGATGCTTTTCCAAGGGGGCTGAGGTTTCCGGGGATGGCGGCGTTGCCCGCACAATGGGATGCTTCTCGCTGCCCGGATAGCAGCGGCACCGGCAGCCCCTGTGGCTGCGAACAAAGCCCGGGGCTGCCAGCCCTGCTTCCCTCGCTGCTGGGCACTGCCGGCTCGCTGCCGGGAGAGAGCCCAGCTTGTGGAACTCCCCGGGATGCGCTAGGGAAGGTCGGCGTGGATGTGCGTTCGTGTCAGCATCCCCGTTCCGAGCAGCACTTGGGAAGCTCCGCGCTGGTCCTTGACTCTCTGCGGCTTATTATAGAAACCACGTGAAAAGACACCTTTTTTCTTCCCTTTTTTTTTTTTTTGACGTGGCTGGGAAATGGCGATAAGCCTTGGAGCCCATTTCACCTTGCCCAGCCGCACAGGAGAGCAGGAATGTTGCGGCCAGGGTGCCCCAGCTGAGAGCGGTGGAGAACCGACCGGGTCCCTGCAGCGGGGAAGACCTTTTTTTTTATGACCCTGTCTTAAAAACGTGTGCAGTGGAGGTCTGCATCCCCTCAAAAATTTCTCACGTGTCTGGGTAAAATACAGGCAAGGGGAAGAGAAGCAGATTTCCCTACCTTTCCCGGAGGGAAGCTGTTTTTTTTCCTCCCTGTCCTCCAAGTAGCAAATTTAAGATCAGAATGAGTGGTAATCAAATTGCCTGCAAAAAATCCCCTCGTTAGTAAAAGCTAGAATGACTCATATCCAAATTCCAAGGGACTTATTTTTCCTGTCAAAAATTTTTTGTTTGTTTTTAAGGGGTGCACAGTTTTATTTGAAGTTCTTCAGTATTTTCTGAATGTGTTCTGAATGTATGTGTCACGAACTGGAGCTGATGTGGTTGCTTAGTATCTGCTGGGATAACAGAAACTTTACAGTTCTTGAAAGGCACGTTCTTCCATTAGCCCCCAAAGCCTGCAGGAAATCTGAGCAATGATAGGTGATAAGCAGATGCCCGTTAATGTTATCTCATTGGGCCCTTCTTCTTCAAGGAAGAAGCCCTCCCTTTAATAGTTATCAATAAGGTACTAAAACAACTAACATTAGAAGCTAGATGGATCTTCTTGCATATTCATTAATGGTGATCCTGTGTGCCACAGATCCCCATTTCTGGGGGTAGATGAATCCAGATTTTTAGAAGATTGCCCCAGAGGTGATGTTGGAACGAGTTTGGTCTATTATTTGTCATGTTTGTAAAGCAAATGTTGTTTGAAGATTGGTAGTGCTGCTGCAGTTTCAGTTTACAGAACAGTTTTAGAGCATTTCCACCACAAGTTTTAGTAACAAAAACGCTGCGTGGCTCATCAGCTATTCCACTTGCCCATATGTTTTTCTACTCTCTAAACATAGTAATTATCTCAGAGATGCTCTTGAACAGAGCCTCGTGCAATAAAAGGAGCTGTTGTTTCTTGTCTGTGTCTCTTGGTGAGTTGGTGCGGCACTAAATACAATGAGCTTTAAATCAATCTGCTTCAAAAAATGAAGTTTTTAAGAGAAATTGTGTGCTGAAGATATGTAGTGAGTACAGGATACTATGTTATTCCAATAGCTGTGATGTAGAACTCTATTTTTGCTGCATAAATTTGCTTCCCTTCATAAGGAGGTTTTGAAGTTGAAGCCCATGTCAGGCAAGCTGTTGTATAAGTGAGGTGATTAACAGAGTCCCACTCCTTGCTCTGGCCCTGCTGTCCCTAAGCAATCTCACTGTAAAACCTCCAGATTTCACGTTCTGCTGGAAAATGCCAGTGAAATGTGCTTTTGAATGGGAAAGGAGGGGTAGAGTTTCACAGAAAACCTGCATATGGAATTCCAAGTAATATGGCTTTCCATGGTAGTCTAATCTTAAGTGGGCTTTAATATATTATTAATAAAATATTATTTAAGAACAGTGTAAATTACCATTCCCCCAGCCCTCCTGCCACATTCTGGTTACCAAACAGTTTTGGTTTTACTCAGTTTTAAGCATAAATTTGAATTCATGTGTTCTAAAAAATCCACATGCAAACTTTCACATTACTGCTTTGTGTAATAGTGTGGCATTTGTGGTATTGTATAGCCAGGTTCTTGCTACACAGAGCAAACACCTTATGGGTTTGCAACTTTGTCCTCCTGTAATCTCAGTGGACTCCTATTGTTGAGGTAGATAAGTATTGTTGAAGTAGATGTTGGGTAATTAACTTGATCAAATCATATTTTTCAAACCTCAGAAGGACTATCCCCCCTTTGCCTTCTGTACCTGAATCAAGGACGGCTTCACAAGCGACTTAGCAAGTAAAGCAAGAGTAATTTTGGTTGAACCCTGGCAGCCAGATGCCTGTAGCTCCTCAATTTCCACTGCCCCTTCCTTCTCCTCTGTGTGCAGCCCAGAAACCTTATGGGAAGATCTGCCCCATGTAAATTCCTGCTTATGCAAGAACCCAGACTGTGCTGGTTCTTGTGGAATGATTCCATGAGGGGTTTGGTGTTTGAATGAGCATTTCCAGAACTGGTTTTCAAACATAAATACTTGTGTAAATTGCCATGGATTCCTTTGAATTTCAAGACACTGGTGGCTGAGGGGAGTCAAACTCTCTCCACTGTGGAAACATCTCATGTCTGACAAATAGTCTGAATAGTCTGTCAGTCAGATGGTAAAACTGCTTGATTTTGAGCTGCAAAGTGGTCAAAATAGGAGTGAGACTGTCATTAAAACCACTAATGGCTAATGTGTCTAATCTGCCTACAATATAATGGCTTGTCATCCTCTGAGGTGGTTAATGTTATTGAGCCCTAATTGTTTCTACAGATTGCTTAGGGGTTTTTTTTAAGGGCCTAGTGCTGCTGAGATTATTTAGGCAAAAATGTTGTTAATTGCTGTCTGTTATTTGCTGAAGTAAATTGCATACAATAATACCTTTAGGATGGTTTTATTTAAAATGTTGCAATTCATTAAAGGCAGAACTGGATCTTTTCATCTGCCTTACAAGCTCCATACAACCACCCAATCACTGTGTTCATAGGACACTTCTCCTTCACTTGTTGCCTGGGGTGGACCTGCTCTGGGGAGTGAATATGTTTGTGGGGGACAGTGGGCTTTGGACTGTCAGGAGTCCCACTGGAGGGATTGAATGGTGATTGGTGTCTTAGAGGTTCTTCAGGAAGAAGTGGGACAATCCCTGCAGGGCAACGGAAGGGCTTCCCTTGGGATTCGGCTTGTGTTCCTGCTTCTGCTGCGCCAGCTTTGTGTGATGCTGGAAGGTCACCCAGGGATTATTCTGGGGGTGACTTGGTTAAACTGGTGTCCGATGTCCCCTGTGGACTCGCTGTTTGTGACCTGCCTCCAGCCCGGAGCATCTGCTACAACCTGGCTCTGCTCTCCAGTGTTGTCCCCTCTGTCCCTCGAGCCAAACCGGCCGTGCTCACCTCGGCAGGAGCTTCTCCAGTCCTTTCCATCAGATTGGTCCTCTTGTCCATCTTCCATGGACAGAGCAGAGAAGCTGCTGCCCTGAAGTCACACAGCAGAGTCAGTGGCTAACTGGACAGAATATCCAGACTCAGGTGCTTGCAGTGTGGATGTGGACAGAGTGTGTGAAGTTCTCCTGTTTGCTTTGCGTGCCTTGCAAAAATCCTGCTCTGTTCCCACTGTGCCAGAGGGGCTCTTCCCACTGTAACCTCCTCTACCAGCTGCTCTCTGCCAGCTGTTCCTGTCTGTACCTGGAGTGCAATCACACGAGGAGCATCCCCCTGCGCACATCATTGTTCATTCTGGATTGTGTGAACACAGAACTGGAATTCCAGGTCACTTCCCCGGCTGAGTAAGACAGATGCTATTGCTGAGTCAGCAAGGTTTTCCTTGGTTCAGACGGCTTTTTTTTCCTTCTCTTTTCATGTCAGCATTGCAAATTACATGAGTGTTGGGATCCTCACTGGGCTATTTCAAGGCAAATCTGAGATTAAACTTCCTATTGCTCAGGTTGACTTCAGATGGGAGTTTTGCCCTGCTTAAACAGCTTAAACAGATATAGAATTATTCCTGCTTCTTTTGCTAGACACATGTGAAGGATGGAGTTAGGAGTAGACCTGGGAGATGCTGGATTAGGTTAATTCTGCCTCTCTGGCCTTTGAAGCCCTGCCCTGAAACTAATGGATATACCCACATGTTGTGTGTCAAATCCAGCTCGTTTTTCTCTCCTGAGTAGGTGTTGCTACTGCCTGGCTGTGTTTTTATCAACATTTTGCTTGGTTTTTTTTTTTTTTTTGGTTGTATTTGCTTCATTCGTGAATAATGGGGTGTTTGTAATTTGTGATTTCCAGCTGAGATGGGAGGTTGGTTTTGGTGAAGAGGTACAATTTGAAAAGCAGGTTAAAGGTGAGAGGAAGGAAATGTTCTTCTTCTGTGTTATTATTTTGAGGCTGTGGTGAAGTAAGCAAGCTGTAGAGAGGTCTGGCTCTGTATCTACAAGGTGGATACCTGAATGACATGAAAACAATGAGAATTAGTTATCTGAGTTAGCTCACAGTGTCTTTGCAGATGAGAGCTGTGCCGGCAAGATAGGAATTGATTTAAATTCCTGAGTTCCAGCTCCTGCTCTCCTCCTTCCTTGACCCTAAGTAGCATTTTCTTACAGATTTCTTTTCTTCCTGATCCTAATGAAACAGACAGCTGAGATTCCTATTTCTAGTATCTTGCAAAGTTTTGGATTGCTGCTTTCCTTTGGATTTGTATACAACCCCAGTCTGCCAGCATTTATGGGAGGATGTAGCCAGCTCCCTGAGGCTCTTTTCCTGTTAGCTGGGAGCATCCTAAGGCCCAGAGCCAGGCACTGGGGAACAGGAGGAACAGAGACGTTGTTGGAATTCAGGTTACCCAGCTGGGGCCCCGAAAGTCTGGTATGTACAGACCCAGACACTGCTGGATGTATATGCATTTTCCCATCTGTGTTTTCCCTTTCTTTGCTGTGGAGTGGATGGAATGGGCACTGAATCATCCATACAATGCAGTAACGAGTGCTTTATTCCTCGAGTTGTAATTTTCATCTTCAGGGCAGCCAAGAGTTGCTCCCATTTGACGTGTGTTCAATGACATATATGAGAATTCCTATTTTTGAGGCTAGTTCCTAGTAGGTAAATGCATGGAAAATGAATTATCTTTCTCCCTTTAGAATTTGTCCTTCCCCAGTGTGGATGAACCTCACTGAAATGAGGAGGCTGTTTGAATTGCAGTCTTCTGTTGTTCCAGTTTTCTAAGCACCAAAAAAATACTTACATTTTAAATCCCTGGATATACATTAATCTTTTTCTGTATGCAGCATGGGGTTCACAAAATGCAAGAAAATTGCTCCTAATGCCAAATCATTTTAACATAGCTGTATGCAGTTAAATTCAGACTGAAGCACATTAATCCAAGTTAAGCAGTATTTGCAAACTCAGTGTAGATTCAGGTTTTGTCATGTCACAATTTTTAAATACAGAAGACCAGAGACAATTCTTCTCCCAGGTCTTGGAATCTAATCTGGTTAGATAAACAGAGGGTGGGGTGGGACAAGGTGCTGATAAGTCCCTGGGTCCTGGCAAAGTCTTTTTTCTGTAAGGTAGTTGCTGCAGAAGCTCTGAGCTTCATGAAGAAGCTGTGCCTGTTGCCTTGACCTTAGTGGTATTTGAAATTTTTAACAAGGTGAATTATCTGTGGAGAACTACATCCCAGCTTTCACCAGGATTCTGGAGGTCACTTTCCCGCTGCTCCATTCAGGATAAAGGTGAAGGTTGTGAAATTAGATTGTTATAAAATATTTTATGGTCAGCAGAGTGGCGAGGGTTTTTTGTTGTTATTGTATTAAATCAACAGATTGATTTATTTTGACTTCTCTTGTTCCATTTGCTGGAAAATGCCTTCCTGAATTTCTTGGTTTAGAGATTCTCTTTTCAAATGAAGATGTGGCTACAGTGAGGCTTTTAAAGCTGCTGGGAGCAGCTGATAGAAATGGTTAACTTTTTTTTGTCTTCCGTGTTTGCTAAGAGCATCCTGAACATTTCTTGAACAACCATTTTGTTTATATTTTTTTCCCCTCCACCTCTTCTCCAGCCTATTCCCATTCTTAAACTGCTCAATGCCCTCCTCAGCTTTTAGGGAGCACCAGACTTTTTGAGTGGCTCCGTTTGTAATTATCCAATCAACATTCATAGCAGTGATACAAAGCACTCGTGTGAAATGATTTACTCCTTTATCTCCCTCCCCATCTGAATTAGCAATCACCTTTTCCAGAGTCTTGCAGCTCCCGCTGATGCTTGGGGCATCTGTTTTCCATCCTTGATGTTCCAATTGTTGGCTGTCAGGTTTTCAGGTAAACTGCAGGCTTTGGCTTCATGTATTAGAAAGATGAAGTCTTTACTTAAAGATTGCCTCTGCTCTGAGGAAGCGCAGCCAGCTTTAATTTAAAAGTTGCTATGTAGCTATCCTATGTTTTAAGGAGCACTAGGAAAACAGATCAGCTATTTTGCCTGCTTTCTTATGGGAAAAACTTGCTCTGCCTATTTCTGGAATGCCAGGAGTGGCCATTGCTGTAACGAAGGAATAAGAGCTTTGCATTTCCTGTCAGAGATGAAAGACAAACAAACCAACCATTTTTTTTTTTCCCCCAGGGAAAAGATTTTAATGTTTTCCTATGTGGTCTGTCTTGGCCAAATGTCAGTTCTGGGAATTCTGTTTCATCTGCCTCAATGTCTGTACATTCCCTCGTGTACCATGTGCTGCTGATGCTGTTGTCCTGCAGTGTGGTGTGTCCCAGGGCAGGGTGATGAGGGATCTGCTGTGGGTAGTACTCAGAAGTGCCAAAAGAGTTGAGAAAACCGGTCCGAAATCCTGAAATACGCAATGAGGGAGTGACCTAAGGCTCTGTGATTGATGCCTGCCTTTCTCAGTGAGTTAGTAAGACTTAGGCTTAATGCCAGATGGGATGAAGACTCTCAGGTTACTCAGCTGGGCTTCAATCTTTTTACTTTTGACTGGATTTTGGTTCCCCAGGTACTTCTGTACAGCAAAGGAAGTAGAGTGATAGAGGGAGTTAAGGAAGCTGTGTCCATGACGTGGTTATCCCATGTAACTGAACCTCGGGTCTAGGTCACCACTGGAGTTGGTGGGGAATTCTGTGAATAATTATCAGTCTGTCTGGCAATTATTATTTGTACAGTGCCGTAAGCATGTAATGCTGTTGTTTTAAATTTTGTCTTCTTTCTGTGGCTTCCACTGAAGCATTCATCTATTTAAAAGGGAACGGAAGAGCTCTTTATTCCATATGGAAATGAATCCATGTTCCCGGACAGTAACTTAGAGTTTTACTTTGTTTTCCCTATTGAGTTGCAATGTAGCAATGGTTGCATTGGTGGTCCTTTTCCTAAATGTTGATAAACTCTTAATTATTGATGGGTAAATATTTTCATTACATTTCACACTCTTATGCTTATCCCAAATCCTGGCTAGTATTTAAATGATGATATGTTACCATTTGTAATAGGTTGTATGCTTTGTTTGGCTTAGTGTTTAAAAAGATGCCTGTGGAATCAGGCACCTGCCTTTGTGAGGAAAAAAACACAGCAAAGAATTAACCAGAGCCTCACGTTAGTAAAGAAGTCAAAGAACGAATCTTCAGCTCCTGATGAAATTTAAATTCCCTGCCTCTGCTCCAACCGTGGGCTCTGTCACTAGACAGCAGCAGAGAGTGCTGCAGCAGACATTCCTAATTGGAATGTAGCCTTTAGATTATCCTTGCTCGTTGTGGGTGATTTACTGCTGTCCTCTCAGGCAACATTACCTTCTTGTTTGTCTGAGCAAGGCTCTGACTCCTTGCAGTCTCCTGTGTTGTGCCATTTGCTGCTTATTGGCAATGTAAAAGGCAGGGGAATAAATCCATATGGGGTGTGGCCATAATATGGGATAGAAAGGAGATGCAATATTCATGAGGCAGGAGCAGAGGAGTGCTGTTGGATCAGATGAGAATGGGAATGATGGGGTGAAGTCTCTGTTTACATCTTGCTTAAAGATCGATTTGAAAAATACTTTTGAGAGAAATACATGCTGTATTTAATTTTCATTTGCTTTTAGACCTCTGTAATTTTTATGATGTTAATTAAGGAATGGGTTGAGAAATTTTAGTCTGTCTGCACATGTCTGTAAAGCAGATAGCTCACCTCTGAGTTCTCAGAAAGTTTATACATCAGCCACTGTACCTCGGTTATGTGGAGAGGAGTTTAAAATTTATCTCAGTGATGGTCTTAATTCAGGAGTATGAGGAGACCTTTTGCCAAGGACCAGGATTCCGACTGTTTTCAGGCTCTGGAACTCTGAGGCTCAGCAGGCCGGGGGATGTCCACCTGCAGAATTTCACCTGGCTTGGTGGTGGTTGCTCTTCTCCCAGAGCAAATCAGGAAAAGATGCTGAACTATGCATTTTTAATTCTTAATATGACTTGGAGAATTCCCACCCTTCTTAATAGCTGGGCCAGCTCTGGCAACCAAGTGAATTTGTGACAGTCTTGCTTTCATGGAATAAAAATGAAAAGGAATTTTCAGTCCTCATAGCTAAAGTGAAGTTTGTGAATGTGAATGGTAGCTTGGCCCCCAAAAGGCAAGTAAAAATTCAGTGTGGGTTGTTGTTTTTCAGATGCCTAATTTCTGTGCTTGATCATAATTTTGGGGGCCTGACTCATGATTTTTAAGTGCTAGGGATTGCTATAGTGAGAATTACACATCAGCCTATAATTAGATGCGGTTTTTAACTAAGGAAACTGCAAGAGCGAAGGGAATAGGAGAAACAAAACCAATCTGGGCATTCCTTTATAGGTCACTGTATTGAACATTTCGTCTTGGCACCCAGCAAGCATCTAGCACAAACACACTTGCTGAGCCTTATGGACAAATGCTGAACATCTCCAGGTTTATGTATGCCCAGTTGGATGAAGCAGTAAAAATGCACATGAGATATTTTTTCTTTCCATCCTGTTCCAGCCATTGCCTTTAAATGTTTAAGTGTATCCAGAAGGGAAGGCAGAGTGTGCAACTCGAGCTTGCTGATCCAAAAATGGTAACAACAACAAAGAAGTTAACCTATCATTAGAGAAATCATGTGTTTTGATAGTTCTGTTTAGACAACAGAACAAGTGAAAACACTTATTTAGTGTAGTTCAGTAAATGCTAATGGGTCCAGCATGTGAGAACATGTTTATTTTTGCCTTGGGTCTTTGATGCTTTCTCTCATTAGAAAAAAAAACCCCAAACTGTTTTGTGCTTCACTTGTGAAACAGGCCATTGCTACTGAAAGTCTTGTACTAAGAGGGTCGAGTTTGTTGTTCTTCCCCACGTAATCTGTGGGAAAATGTATTTGCTGGCCTGGGTAGTTATACTGTCAGTTGGTTTTACAAGTTTAGTATGAATTCTGTTTTCTCATCTGCTGCAAGAAGAGCAGAAAAGGGAAAGAAAAGCCAAGTTCTCTGTGCTGGCGTCGAGGGAAATGGGCGGCTGGGGTTCCCGTGGGGCGTGGGCTCTCTTCTCTGTGGCATAACCAGGAGATGAATATGAGCTTGCTCAGGACTGTAGAGCCTAATCACTTATTTCCCAAAGAACTTTTGGCTTCATCATTTAGTTTCAGGTGGTGTCACGTGTGGCTCTGCAGTCTTGTCTTGTGAGAATCTTACTCCTGTTCATTTAAGATCAATAACTTATTTTGCCTAGGAGAAATTGAAAAGAAACCCCAAAGTCCTGAGAAGTAAGTTGTTTCCACTCATGAATTGCTGTCAGTCTACGGGTCTTTCTCAAACGCTTGGAAAACTGCAAAGAACAAATTGGCTTTCAATAAGTTTAAGGAAGGAATAACCAGGCTTTTTGTCATTTCATCATCACCTTTTTGGGTTTAAAGTAAATGGACTGAATGTATTGCAGAGGAAAATCTCCCGAAACATGCTGGCTCTGGGCTAATCGCTGAGCACATAAACACGATTTAAAAAGTATTTTTAAACCAGCTTTCAGGCAATATTCCTATCTTAAGATGCCTTGTTGAAGGACTAAGTAGGTTGAATGATTTATTTAGTGAATTTTTACTTTTATCCTCATTCTGAGTAGATACATTGGATTAATTTCTTGAAGGTTTGTTTAGGATTTTTGCTTGCTCTTTTTAGCAGCAGCTTTTAAACATTGATACTGTGAAAGACCATAAACCTTCAGGAAGTTGATTCACAATGAAAAGCACTTTGGGTCCTCTGGGGTTATTCTTCCCCTGAGGAAGCTGATGCACCTCTTCTGGAAAGAGGAGTGGGGAGGTACTCTTGGGGTTTTTTACCTCCTTTCCCTGGTCCTGCCCTCGCATTCCTCCCTGCCTGGAGGTGGTGGCTGTGTCTGCTGTCCCTTGGGAATTCACAGGTGACATCACAGGCACGCCAGCTCCAGAATAACTTGCGCGCCGGTGTTTTGGAAGCGGATTACCTTAATGCTTTGGATCATCTCCAGAACCACCTCAGCTGTCACCAGCAGCTCTTCCCACTTCAAAGAGTAATGTGGTCTATAAATAGAGGTGCTAATTAGGCCCTGGTTGTGTCCCAGATCCCTCAACTCCCTTCATGCCTCGTGACAGGACCATGGAGTGAGAGGCAGCAGGTGCTGTCTGAGTGTCCAGCTTGGACAGGGCAGGGGGCACAGCTCTGCCAGAATTTAGTCTTGTCCTGGTTGCTGGCTGCTCTCAGGAACAGGAATGCCTTCCTTCATATATCCTTGTTCTAAAAGACTGAGTTTTCTGTTGGGGAAAGTGTCAGCACCCTCTTGTTGGCTGAGAGAAAGGGATTGAGGAGTGGAGTACTCTGGAAGGAAAGAAAATGCTCTTGGAGGGCGGGAGGGGAGGTGGGGAGATGGAGGGGCTTGGCAGGTTGGAAGGGAGGTGGAAAATTAGTAGGGCTTAATAGAGACAAGGAGTTTGTAGCAGCAGGGGTACTGAAGAAGAGGAAACATTAAAAGCAGGGAATAGAGTAAAGAAACATTGATGTGAAGCGGAATAGCAGAGAGAGAAAGGCTGTAGTTAGGAAATTTGAGAACAAGTATGTGGCTAAATCAGAAGGGCAATCAATTAAGAATAAAACATTCAGTGAAGTGGACAATTTAAGTGCAGCTCAGTTGGTTAGGCAAGATAACCCAAGGAAGCAACAATTAATTAAAACAGTGTGGGTTAAATTATAATATCAGTGAAGAAGCTCAAGTATCAGATGGAAGCAGATCACTTGAGTAAATTGAGGGTCCAGTTTCAATGGCCAGAGGTATAAGAGAGGCTATGAAACCATAATAGGAGAGGGCATTTTCATGCCATTAGATAGGAGAATCATTTTGCTCTAGAGATGACTGTTCAAGTGGTGAGATTTGGAAGTAGAGTGATGAAATATGTGGAGTACAGCCCACTCACTGCAGCTATCTCTGGTACCTGTCCTACTTAAGAGCTGTGGTAGGGAAAATGTCCATATGGTTAGCAAAAAGACAGGAAAACAACATTTGTTGCTCTGTTTTTTTCATTCTCTGCATCTTGCCAACTAGACAGTCCACAGACTTGACATCTTGTGAACTTCTTTTGCTGAGGGTTAGACTCCCCTCTGGGGCACCAGCAGCTCAGGCTGAGGGATGATGAATTACAGCAGGCAATTCTTTGACTTCTCATATCTCAGACTGGGGTTGGTTACTATGGGTTTGGGGTGAGCCTTCAAAACAGAGGCGTGCTTTGTTCTGTCTGGATGCCATCCATAGCATTTCTGATGACTTCTCACTGCATGTTCTAGTAGGATCATACACATTGTTGGCATTAAATGGATGCATGCATAATGTGTATTTAGGAAGAACAACTCAAACCTGCGCTGTTCTGGGGATATTCAGCTACTCCAGAACTCCTTGGCCACATGCGCTTGGCTGGTTTTGGTTCCAAGCTGTGGGAACAGCTCTGGGGAGGTGAGGGATTTGTGGGGGCAGACACGGAGCTTCTACACTTCTGCTTGTCAAATGTCAGCACCTTCTGCAGAGGGATCTTGCCATGAGGGAGGCAGAATGCAAACCAGTGAAATTCTGAGTCTTGGGTGTTCTCTTTCTCTGCAGCTTTTCCATCGTGTAGCTTCTGCCCCAAACACGCCTGCTTCCCGGTGGCTGTAGGAGCACACCTGTGGGCATCTGCAGGAGATTTGTGAGAGGTGTGCAGCATAAATCAGCTGATAATGGACTTTTATTGCAGTGCATGAGAACACAGAAATATCTCTAGTAGGACAGATTAGTACATCAGGTCCATTTAGTTTAGTTTCCTATCGCTGTCGAGGCCTGGCACCAAATGTGGCAGGGAAAGTCATGCAATAGATAGTAGTGGTATGATCTCCCAAATAAATCAATGTCTCAGGTTCTTAGCATGTTGAGACTTCATTCAGCCTTCATTAACTTAGTTTAACAGCTCATTCCAAATTACTGTTGTTAATTATAACAACCTTTCATATTCTTGGTGCATACATAAACAATCAATCCCTTCTTAACCTTCATTATGCTTAATTTAGGAAGTGCAGGTGTTCTCAGAATGGTTAGTTCTTAAATATATATGTCTTATTCTTAGATTGCTGCTTAATCACTTTAAAAATATGTATTTCCTCTTCAGCTCATACACCCTTTTTTCACTAATTTGCTTTTTTATCTGGCTTATTTTTGGCTTGTGACATTGTACCAGAAAACAAAATGTCACCGTGCTGTTGGAAACTAAATAGCTCATCTTCAACCCTGTAGTAAACAGTTTAATTGCTGTGGAAACGGAATTATTAAATTTAAAATTGCTCAGTTGTTGCTTCTGAACTGATTCTTTTTTTTCTAAATAATTCACTACTTAAGTTTCTTCAAATGAGTAGCATAGAACAATTTGCCATGATTCAGTAGAGCTCTGTAACTTGTAACATGTCATGTATTCTTGAGCTGCAAGGTGAATTTTCAAGATGAGTTGGAGGCCTAAAAGGGTGGCAATTGGAATGCCCAGTTCCTGGATGCTCTCAGATCAGCTGTATCAGGCCTGGGAGCTCTGAATGTGGCGAAAGGCTCGGTCAAAGAAAGCAAATGTTGGGTTAACTTTTGTGGAGCGCACATCCTGTGGGTGTGAATGTGCAAGTCTTCTGGTGTAGGTCAGGAGGCTGACATTTATCTGCTTGGGGGGCACATGCTTTGTTTTCACTCAGCAGCAGGAAGGAAAACCACAGAGGCAGTCAGTTCACGGTGGATTCAGAAAAGTGCTGCCCTGAGAAGCTGAGGATGAAGGGGTCAGAAAGAGAGAGTGTCCGGGATGGCCATCCCTTGGGGCCAGGGACAGTGGAATTCTTGTTTCCAACATGCAGTTTCCACAGTGCTCCTAAATGATTATGAGCTACTTCCAGTCCAAACTGATGAGTTCAAGATCAGTCAATAAATTGTAGTATCTGCTACCCTCCTTCCTCACTCCCTCAGGATCCTGAATGCAGTGTTTCATGGGCCAAGGGTTTTATTGATTAGTTATTCTCAACTGGTATTTCCTTGTTAGTGAATAGTAGATCCAGCTGTAAGGTGACCCATCAATACCTGTACCAAAAATTATCCCTGACACACTCCAGAAGTCTCCCAGGTTGCTTGCATCACTGTGTTGCCATTCCTATAGGTGTCAGGGAGGTAGGTATAAGTCTCCTAGTGGGCCCAGAGTTTGTGATCCAGGAATTTCCTTGTCTTTTAAAGGAGGTTTCTGTTCCCAGCACTGTGCCTCACTCTTCTGGAACTAAGGATGTAAATGCCTGGGTGAAAGTAAACTCAGGTTGGACATGCTAGCCTGTGAGTTTTATGCCTTGTTTGTAACTGCTGGTTTATAAATTCCTCTCTCAGATCTTTTCAGAACCTAGTTCCAGTATTTTTAATATTTAGATTTCTTTGGATTATGGGTAGTCCATGAAAACTGGAGCACAGCAGCTAATTAAATATAGGATTTCAACAGACCGTCAAGCAAAAATGGTTTGCTGTGATATGTGTGGCTGTACATGTCAAACTCTTCAGGTTTTGCTTTTATGTAGAACTTCATAATGTTGCACTGTCTATAACTCTTGCAGGCACTCCAAGGTGGCATGTTTTGCCTTGCTGTAGCATGCCAGGCAGCTCCCTAAACAGCAATAGGTTTCCTATTTACTACCTTTACTCTAATGAATCCTCTAACTGGGTTCTCTGGGAAAAAAGAAGTCTATCAAGGATGGGCAACTGAAGCAGAAAGAGGAGGGAAAGCAACACTCCAGGCATGAATTCTGCTGGGAACATTTCCCGTAGCTGTTCTGCAGCGCTTGGAAGCCCAGGGTGTCCCAAACCCGCCCGCTCATGCCTGTGCAGGGGAGGTGTGACTGTATGGCTGGGGGCAGGTCCGGCAGATGGCAGAGGCAGGAGAGGGTGGAAAAGAAAACATCTCGGCAAAGCTAGGGAGGAGTCATAGCACGTAGTAATCTCTGCAGTTTTGTGTTTGACGGGCTCTTAGGAATTCTAATATCACATGGAGCGTTAGCTTGTTAAAGGCCACCAGATTGGGCAGAGGGGGAAGTTGGATAACTTGCATTTTCTGCCAGGACTTCAGGCCTGTAAGAGCTTAGTACATAAATCACGTTGATCCCCTGGGAAGCTGTTTGATTGCTCTGGATAATGGGGTCTGTGCATTCCTGCTTTAAACTACTTCGATTAGGATAGACTCAGACATGCTTCCTGTCTCCTCCTCGCCTCTTTTCTTTTCACTGCCAGCTCTCTGGTTTCTATTTCTGCTGCTTCTTCTGTGCCTGTGGCACAAGCAACCTGCCCACCCCAGAACCACCAAACATTGTGGTGTGTTGTGAAACTCACTGTTTGTAGTGAGTGCTGCCAAGTAGCAGTTGCTTAATGGTAACGGCAAAACAGCGTGCAATGAGTTGGAAATTGTAAATATGTCCTGACCTTGATGGCTGGAGCTGTTTGGATTATATAATGTATGATATATAATATATAAGGAGTGTTTCAGGGTCCTGACAAGCTGTAGTGGCGTGCATGTGAAGTTCTGGGAGTTTTGGGAGAATGAGTTTTGGAAACTGCGCTTGCAGTGCCATGTGAATATTTGTCCTGAAAGGCCAGGTTTACTTTCCTTGATTGCACTGGCAAATTCTTTCTAGTGGATGGGGAGAAGTGCTCAGGGGAATCCTGCCAGCTCCTCTTAGGGTCTGGAATAGCTCAGATGATAAGCCTCTGCGTGTCCTTTGGAAGCAGCTGTTGACTAATAGAAATGTGGATTACATGTTTAGATGAAACAGGGAGTGCTTAGATCCCCACCACTTAAGTCTGACCCGGGAAGTTCCCAATGTTTTATACATCCTGGAATCCAAGTGGATAGCTGTGGTGGTGAGCAGTTGGATTGGTGCTGTGACTCTATCCAGAGGCACTTGGCTCAGGTTAGGTTGCCAGTGAAGGAGCAGAGTGATCCAGAAATGAGATGATGTGGGTGGAAAGGCAGAAAACATCTCCCGGACTCTTCCACACCTCCTGTTGGAGACTCCTGAGGTTTCTGTGCCGTAGTGAGCATTGGAGAGAGAGGAGCTCTGAGAATGCCTTAAGTAATCACAAGAGGCATTTTATGGAGATTTGGTAGTAAGTTGGCAGCATTGCTGAGACCAAATGGCAAAAGTTTACATCTGCATCAGCTTTTTATCCTTTCTAATGTGGTGCTAGAGGGAGTAAGGCATAAGGCAGTGTTTGTTACTGAGATCTATTCAGAAAGAAAAAAAAATCACTCTTCTGAGTGCAAAATCGCTTTCCATGAGTGCAGAATGGGGCTTTGACCATCTCAAATCAATTAATACAAAACACAGCTGTCACTCAGCCACTGGGAGTGGAAGTAGGAGCGTAGCAGAAAGAAATCCTGTGGTCCAGCAGCAGGTTTAGCATTTGCTTCTGCTTTTGCTTTATCATAAGAGTCCCAGTTCTTCAGTATACCCTGATGATCATCAATAAACTTGATTTTTGGGTTTTGCTGGGCCTACAGGAGAGCAAGCTGAGAAGACAAGCAGGGTACATTGCCTCTTGTTCCTGGAACAGGTGTCTGGAGGTGACTTGTGAGAGCATCTCAGCTGATCTTCCCTGTAAGAACAGACTCATTTCAACTCAGAACTGGTGAGATCCCCTCTGATTTCAGTAAGTCTGTAAAGAGCCAAAAGAATTTAACTGTGGTGGAGTTCAATATGAGTGCAAGATGATTGCCATTTAACTTTTTTCTGTGGCTTCACCAGAGGAAAAGAGACTTAAAAAGACTTGGAATTGGAGCTTCTAATAAGAAGAGGTTCCAACTTGGATGTCTTTCCTTTATTTTAATCCACTTAATGCGTTGAGCAAAGTGTTTGCATCAATGAAACTGATTTTATAGCACCTAGCACTCGGGCAAGGTTTAAAACGCATTTAGCAAAACTTCAAGAGTGAAGCTTTTAGCTGCAAACAGGGGAATTGCAAGTTCGAGGTGTGTTTCGGATAAATGGCTCAGTTTTAATCTGTGGTGATTTTACCATTCATTTTCATCTGTTAGGAGCCATCTGTCAGCACACGGAAGGATCCCTGAACTCAGTTCAGAAATATCTCTGGGTGCTCGGCCAGCTGATGGTCAGCTGTTTGCAGAAGTGGTGGTGGTGGTTGCAGCAGCTCAGGCTGTGAGTGAAGTCCAGTGTCAGTGCTTGCTGATGCATTAAATCCTGGCTTTCATCCAAAATCAGGCTATTACAGCTTAACTGGTGTATAATTCTGGGCGTGCAGAAGCAACAAAGAGCACACAGTTGTGTCAGTGTCCATTTCAAGGAAGCTAAAGCAAGGCATTATTTGGCATGTATTGGATTTTTTTTTCCTCTTTTCAGTCGGTAGGAAATGTGATATATATGACTGGAATCTCAATCATAATCCACCCTCTTTAAGAAATTTGTCTCACTGGCAAATTTCATCCAAATTAAACAGAATAATAGAAGTCTTAAAGGTAGTGAGTTCCTACCAGTTTCACGAAAAACAGGATAAAAGAGAGAGGTCAAACCCGAGGTTTCCTATTTTGTTTGGCCTCCTGTTTGGCCGGTCAGCTCGTCCTGTGAGCTGGCAGGGATCGGATGGATTCTTCCCAGCCAGGCAAAACTCCTTCCACCTCCTAAACAACTGAGATGTGGGAAGCAGTTTCGGAGAAGTGATAGCAACAAGTTTCTCTTCAAAACAGGGCTTCCTTCAGTCTGTTCCTTCACATCTGCTCATACCTCTCTGACGAGTTAAAACTTTCCTCCAGATGTGCAGCTTCATATGCCTTTGAAAACATATTGGTCTTTCATGCCTTTTCCTATGACATTTTTACATATTCTTGTCTCTGTCACATGTATAGGCAATGGCTGCCTGGTTACCTACGTTTTTTACATCAAAAAACCACTGAGTGACCAGTGCAGGAGTATTCCTTTCCTCTTCGTTTCTTTTGGCTCAGTTCTTAGGTGTATCAAGGAGCTTAAATCTGTATAATGGAGGTTTGGTTTTTTTTTCTTTCTGTCTAGTTCGCCTTCTGTGGAGGGACATGACTGAACTGATCAAATCAGTGAAAAGCACTCTATGGATTTTTTGGTTTGGAGCACGGGGGCACTTCTGCAAGAAGCATTATATAATACTTCCAGGGCTTTTATCTGGGTTGCAGAAGCAGGTGGAGAAGTCACCACAGTGTGATAATCGAGTGCTTAGATCTAGGTGGGACCTATCAACACCCTAGATAGTGCAAGCTCAAATGTAAGATTAGAACTGCTCAATTTATTTTTAGTGAATCTTCCTCTCCTGAAAGGAAACAGCCACCCTGTGCCCTTGTTTAAACCAAATATTTCTCTGTGCCCGTGGCAGCACAAAGCAAGCAGAAATTTCACTGAAAGGAAGGAGAAAAGTGGGAAGAACAACTCATTTTTCCCTCCTGCAGCAGCACTATTGTGTAGTGTAGTGTAACTTCGTGTCTCAGTTGATGATTCTGCTGTTTTGCAAGACAGCCTTTCATTAATTTCACCTCTTATCTGTGAAAGCTGCTCTCCTGCCGGGTTTATGAGATTTAAAAAAAAAAAAAAGAAGAATAGTGCATGAAGCAATTCATCTCCTCCCCTGCCCCACTCCCCTGTGCCTCTGAATTCTCTGTGACAAAACTTCCAGTCAGTGCAGCTGTGCCAGCTCATCTTTCTGACTGTGAGGGATGGATGAGCAGAGATGAAAGAGCATCAGAGGAGGCTGCTGGCAAACAGGATCCTTCCATGGGATGCTGTAGACAGGCAGAAGAGCTACAGTCCCTCCCTCATAGCTCACCTTTGCTGCAGAAACCTCCATTGACTTCCCAGGGTCATGGATTGGAATAAAGCTACCAAATGTAGATGTTTCTATCAAAGGCAATCAATCCCTTATAATCATTAGAGAGGAAATAGGTGTTCAGTTTGAGATGAAGCACACCCTAAAAGGTGCTGTCCCTATGAGGAAGCCTTGGAGTGACCTCAATTTGCATTTCAGATAGTGTAAACAGGATGAACCCTGCATCTTTTCTGACGTAGTTGTGTTTAGGGGCTGGTGGTGGTGGCATTAGCAAAGCAAAGGAGCAGCCTGGTGCAGTGCCAGTGGATTCCAGCATTGTGTCTGGCTGCCACTCAGAAACCATCACTGGAGCTCAAATTCCTCACTTCTCCAGGGAATGTGGCTGTTCACTGCAATTTCCAGGTGAGATGTTGAGTCACTGCTGCTGTCTCTCCTGGGTGTGGTCTGGAATGATACAGGCAGCTCAGAGACATCCTGCATTCCAGTAGATTTTACTGCATGAATAATTTGGATATCTTTGCTATTGCAAGTCACAACTTGTGGTGGTTTCCTTAGAATACAGCCCTTTATACGTCTGTTATGAGAGTCTTAGAAAAACTTCGTCTGACCGAATACTGGAACTCATACTCTATAATTCATACCTTATAATTTGTGTTTCAAAGCTTGCAAGCAGGCTTTGTGCATTGGAATTTGAAGCAAGTTTGCGTGAATCCAAATGTGTTTTCTCTGAAAGGAGGCGAGCAGTTTTGTGTTTCAATAGCTTTTCAGATCAAAGCTGCTCCATTTTGACAGGAGTATTGACAGGAGGAAGGGTAAACTAAAAGCTTGTCGGGTGATCATGTAAACTTTTATTCATTCAGTTATGGAGTCACAGAATAGCCTGGGTTGGAAGGGACCTTAAAGATCATCTTGTTCCAACCCCATGCCATGGGCAGGGACACCTTCCACTATTCCAGGCTGCTCGGAGCCCCATCCAGCCTGGCCTTGGACACCTCCAGGATGGGGCATCCACAGCTTCTCTGTGTAACCTGTGCCAGGGCCTCACCACCCTCACAGGAAAAAATTTCTTCCTAATAGCCAATCTAAACCTACTCTGTGTCAGTTTGAAGCCATTCCCACTTCTGTCACTCCAGGCCCTTGTAAATAGTCTCTTTCCTTTTTTCCTGTGGGCTCCCTTCAGGTACTGGAAGGCCACAGTTAGGTCACCTCAAAGCCTTCTCTTCTCCAGACTGAACAATCCCAATTCCCTCAGCTTTATATCCTGGTTTCTTCTACTTCATGAACATTGTTCAATCACAAAGATAGTCCCTGGCAAATTTTAGCCTTATCTGTACTTCTGCAATCTAAATGTGCCTAAATGTACAATCAAAATCAAAACCCCCATTTTCTTTGACACTATGAATGTGTCTGAAAGAAAAGTGTATCACTTGTATATTAAAAAAAAAAAGTAGAGTTAAGCAAAATCAGTCAGAGATTAGGATGAGGTGCTGCAATGAACTGACAGCTCAGATCTTGCTTCTGTAGGGCAGCAGGGTTTGCTAGTACAAGGCCAAGGCAGCAAGGATAGGGTAATTTTATCATCCCACAGGATGAAAAAGCAGTTTTATATTTCTTTTACAGTCTGGGAAACAGAGCTGCGAACTCTACTGCGTGGGTGGCACCCGACTTTTTGTTCGGTGATTTTCAAATAGGTAGTGAAAATCCAAATATTCTCAGGTTAAATAAAAGTAAGTAGTGAAAACAATATTCAGGTTAAATAAAATACTTTGTTTCCCTTTTGTGCACCTCAAAAAAGCCTAGAAAAAAGTCCTAAAAGAAAAGATGCTGATGATGTAGAAAATGTGGAAGTGCCTAATTTCATAATTTCCCCCCACCTATTAATTTGTAGCAAATCATCTTTATAGTTTAATTTCTTCAAAAAGTGACATACAGCTCTACTGCTAAGCTAATGAAGATGATTTTCATGGACTGTCCTTATTCTGTGGTCTCTGCAGCCTCTTTCCTTTCATGCAGGTTGCAATGCCAGGCATGATTTGCTTCTGTCTGCGACCTTTTTATTGTCCTGATAGCTCTCCTCTCTGGAGGAAGATGGGGGAAATATTACATGATCCGTGTAAGGTCCAGACACCAGAAATTGCTACAGGGGGCATTGAAATAGGCTGAAAGTTTCAAATCAAGGAACAATATAATAATAAATGTGAGGAGGAAAACGGTCACGACTTTAGTCTTCATAAAATCTTATCATATTGCAGAGGCCTTGGCTGGGAAGTAAATCAGATTATCTCTGTTCTGCTCTGTGGTATCCACTCTTTTCATATTTCTTTTTCATTGCATTTAGACCTATTCTTCAAGCCTAGGTGCCTGGAGGATTTTCAGAAGTGAACCTGTGCAGAGCGATGTATTCTTGATTTAGATGTTTGGCAAAGGTCTTAATTTTCGTTAAAAGCTTAAACTATTACTGCTATCCCAAAAAACCAATTTGGGATGCTTTTGTGAATATTAAGAGCATTTGCATTGGCCATCCTCTTATTCATTTGGTACTTGTCCACAGTGTTCTTAGGAGGGCACTTTTAAGATCATCTTCCCAAACGGTTGTGCTGAGGATAATTTAAAATTTCATCTTGAGTGAGGTGTTATGCCTGGAGTAGTGAAGTGCTTTAAACACCATGAAAACCTCAAAGTTTTGGTGAATTCTTCAAGATAACCCCCAGTTACAGGTATTAGATTGAGCTCTTTAGGAAACAGAAATTCGATGTGTGTGACCAAACCCAACAATGTTTTCACAGAATATTCCATAGCCAAATGCCAACTGCAGCTCCAAGCTCGCTGACTGTAGTGGATCCAGTGATTTTGCTGTCGTTGGATGGTTTCTGTAGCATTCTGTAGGGCCATAAAATTCCCAGGCTGCCAGCTTGGAGCAAAAAATGGCCACAAGCAGAGCCATTGTGTGGCTGTATGAGAGGGCTCTCTCACAGCTCCAAGCGTTGGCTACTGCCTGCTCTGGGAGATGGGATATGGGCCTAGATTTTTGTCTGTTCTTGGATGAGGATGGTCATTGTATGGATGAATCCAGGCACGAACTCGCTTGGATTAATTCTTCATCCTCAGCATTTCTTTTAATGGGTGATCTGTAAGACAACATGAAATATTATTGATACATTTTTCAGGTGGAAAAAGGAGCAAGGAAGCAAATCATTTAGGGACAGACCCAGGAGATGGGGCAGCCTGGGTCTCCTGCTATACACCCTGATTTTCAGTAGAACCCCGTGTGAAATGTCCTATTTAGCAAACCAGAGTGCAGGTTGCAGTCACAGGTGGATGTTCCCAGCCTGGGAAGCATTGACAGCAAAAAAAAAAAGCTAAATAGTTAATAGTTAAATGTGCTGTGGCCTTGGGCATGGGATGTGTGGGGAATGAGAGGTCAGTTTGTCCCTGTAGTTGGCAGGGGGTGGCTACCCTAGAAATAATATTTCCAGGCTTTATTTAGAATGGAATATTTAGAGGTGGATCTTGAAAGAGAGAGAATAGCCACAGGAATTGTGGAAGGAGTAAAAAACTTTGTTTAAAGTGGAAATTCAGGAAACTCCAGCCTTTTTGCTCATTAGAGGGGAGGTTGAAATTTCAGAAGTCAGGGATTTCTTAAAGGAGGAGGGGGAAATAATTAAAAAATCAGCCCAAACCTTAAAGTTGCCAAGAAATCAGACTCTGAACAGGGTGCAAATTTATTAAAGACAATATTTTATTAAGCAGTGAATTTGGTTTTTCCCCTGCCACCAAAACTTCTTGCAAAAACATGGGAATGTGTTATTCCTATGGAAACACTACGCGAAGACATAATGAGGAGAATTTCAGGATTAGATTTTGAAATGGTGTTAGAGGTGGTCAGACCAGCTGAGTTTCAGAGCCACTATTGATATTAATCCCTGGAATATTTCCGATAGGGAATACAGATGCTGGGAAAGAGGTTTAACTGAGGACTCCACGAGGCTCTGGGTAGGTCCTCCAGCTTCAGCTGTGGGGTGTGTGTAGATGGAAGCAATTAATAAATTGCAGTGAAATGGAGCTGTGCAAATCTTCCCCGGTGACCCCAAGCGACCACCCGTGCTCTGGATTCCAGCCGCTCCACAAAACCCCGGCTGTGAGCGAAGGCCTGATGGTTTTGGCCTGACACCAACTGGAACTCCGAAGCCAGATTCGTGTTCTTCTCTGAGCCTTCAGGTTCATTTGATCCCAAAGCAAAACAAAGGGAGTTGAGGTGGACGTGTGGACTGCAGTGTGAAGGGAAGGAGGTTTGTGCCAGGCTGTGCTGTCGGATCCTGGCTCCGTTTTGCAGTTAGGTTAGCACGATGCCACCTAAATCCGGGCGGCTGAGCAGAGTTTGACTAAAGCAATTCGCTTGACAAATTATTTTTATCTCACACTTGAACCTGAGCCTCAGTCATTGTTTTAATGCTGCCATTAAAGCCATACTGTAATGAAATAATGAGTCTCGTGTTACCATTTCTGAGCAGTGGTTGAATCGATGCCCTTGTTCGGTGAGGGGACTGCTGGCACTTGCTGGGACCTGCAAGAGCAGCATCAAGCTGTAGCCTCTCCTGTCCTCTCCCCATCCGTGTGGTTTGGATCATCCTTGTTTTTTGAACACTTCCAGGCATGGGGACTCCACCACTTCCCTGGGGAAGCTCCATGTAGGTGCCCTCCTCTTGCTGCTGCCTGGCAAGTGGCTCCCCATCAATCTGATCTTTTCCACACTGATGTACGATGTCTCACTTCCATGGATTTAAAAGGAAAAAGCTGAGAGGAAGAATTTTGCTCCCCCTCCCTTGCGCTGGTGCTTACATACTTCGTGTAGGGCAGCATCCAAAGGCAGCTGGAGGAATGGTGCTGTGCTGGGGAGGCAGGAACCCCCACACCTGTGGAGAAGAGAGAGCTCAAGGGCTGTAACCTCCTGGCTCACAACCCATGCCATGGAATTGTCCATTTTTTCTTTTAGGTATTATATTTTCTGTCATTTGGGATGTTCGAAATAGCTCCTGAGTCATTATTGACTGGGACTTGAGTCAAACTAGGGTGAGATTGAGCATTAACTGACTCCAAACTGAGATCAGACTGAAAAGTTTGTTAACTTAAGATGAAGAATAAGTGGTTTGGGAGTGTTATGAATTCAGGTTAAGACCTCAGTGCTGAGGCTGCCTTCCTGGTGCCCAGTTCCAGCTGAAATCTGAGGGGCCTGAAGTGAGATTCTCAAAGTTACCTTTTCTCCTGCTTCTCTCACAAGTAGGGATTTGTCCCCTGAATGCTGTCGGATCTGAGGGCCCCTGGTGCCTTTTCAATCCCAATATTAAATCCTCTCGTGTGCAGGTCTCCTCTGAGTTGGAGATAACTGAATGAAAAGGATACTGTTGATGTCCTGTGAGTGAAGGAATGCTCGCAGTGAACTGAGATTACCGGCTAAAAGCTGCTGTGGTTCTGCAAATTCTATCATAACATTTTCGCTGAACATTTTAATAAAGCTCAGCAAATAGTTCAGTCTCCCTGATCCTGCTTTACATTTGTCTTTGAATCCATTCTGCTTTTAAACACACGTTTTCCTACGAAGCTCTTCTTGCTTTGTAATTTTGGGATTTAGATCAGAAAGAGAGACTGGATAATGTGAGACTTTCCATAATTCTTCTTTTCTGACAGAAAGCACATGTGGATGCACAGGATTTTTGTGCTAACACGTACAGATGCATAGTTGAACTAGTGACCTGCCTGTTCGTGGACCTTCCAGGAGACCCCCTACTGCTTTTCATAATGGGTTCATTAATCAAGGATTCAGTGGGAACGGAAAGAATGCATTTTTGGGAATGAGAAAGATGTGTCTAGTCTGATAGGGAGGGAGTTGTACAAAGAACAGTTCCTTAGCTCATCAGTTTACCCTGGCTAAGGAAAGACTCATTAATATAAAACACTCCCTAGATAATTTTCCACTAAATTATCTGGGGGTTTTTTTTGTGCTTCTTGCTCAGCACAGACTTCCAGCAGAGGTGTGAGTTGCAGGATTTCACTGGGAAGTTTTAATTTAGTTATACAGTTTTGTAACAAATGACTCCAGCTGATCTTGGATTAACCTTTGTTTTTTGAAAGAGTTGCTATGGGGATAGAAAATAAAAGAAAAGGAAGGGAAAGATACGCAAAATTATTTTCTTTCCACTTGAGAGAGAGAAATAATTTTCCAAAATCTGCAGACTGGTTTGTGGACAGCCAGAAAAATCTCCACTGTCCAATCTTGCATTTGGAACAATATTCCATGCCTGTCTGACACTGTTTTGCAAAAGGTTATTCGATGAGAGATTTCAAATTTCCTGTCATTTGATTTTCGCAGTTCTGAGATGAAGGCTTTATTTGAGCATCAGCAGGAGGATGAGGTGAAGCCTTTTCTTGGTGGGTGTAGACAGAGCCATTGGTGTTTCTTGGAATGAGAATTGCTGCTCTGGCTGACACATTGCTGTGTCCTACTTAGAGGGACGTAAACCAGCTCTGCAAGAGCCAGTTCCAGACTTGCCAAGGTGGGAAGGGACCTCAGATGATCCTCTGTTCCAGCCTTCTGTGGGAATGGAACCTAGATGAGAATATCCAGCATCTTGTCCAGTTGTGTCTTGAAAATGTCCAGCCTTGTGGACTCTACCACATCCATTGGGAAGTTGTTGCAAGGAACTTATTATTACTTCAGTTGAAGTGTGTCTGAAAAATAATACACAGGTGCAGAAAACTATGAACTTAAGAAAAAATGAATTTTTGGTAGGGAAAAATAATGGTTTTTTTTCATATATCAATTTTTAGAGATGAAAAGTAGCAGTAAAACTTTAAAAAATGCTAAAAAATTTAAATTACTGTCAGTGGCTTTATGGTTTTGATTAAAATCTCCTCTTTCACAGTGGAGAACAGCTATATCAAGCATTTTAATAGTCACTAATAATTGATGGTTTTCTGCTTGCAGCTCCTGTGCAGCCACTGGAAATGGTTCCAGTCTCCAGGATTCCCTTTAAAATATATGAGAAATGTATATAATGTATAAATGTATACAATAATGTAATAATATACTGTAATGGCAGAATACTGCAATGTGTGTTTTACATACATCTATTACATCTAAAAGCTATTATGAGTGTCACCCACCCTGGTGCCATGCAGGCTTTGGAAAAATAGGGTAATTCTGGACCTTTAGGGCTTTCTATCATTCCGTATTTTGGGGTATTAATTGCTGAGTTTAATGTGGTACAGAATTTTTGCTCAGTATAACCTTCAGCCACCTCACCAGCTCTCCAATTTCTACTCAAGCTGAGTAGTATTTTTGGGAAATGAGGGAGTAAGAGGATATGGAGTTACTAACAAGTATATCCACTCTCTATATATATCCATCATACTGGGATGACTCAAGTTGGACTTCAGTTGGAAAGCAGGCTCTAATACTGCTGGGAATGTAGCACAAGGACATTCAGTAACTGAAGAGAGGTGCCAAAATTTTCCATACATAAGTTATGTAACAGTGGGGTTTTGGGAGGCCTGCTCTTCATGAATAAGGTTTGAATTTTTATATACTTTGGATTTAATTTTCAAAGGAGCTCCTCTGATTTCTGTATGTTTTGGAGACCAGTTTTTTACCCATTCAAATGGGCTGTACGGGATGGAGTTTCTTTTGCTGAATCTTGGTTTTGTTTCTGTGTCACTCTGAATGGAGATTCAGATTTTTTTTTTTTTAACTAAGATTTTATGGAATAAAAGCAGGTTTTCTGGCCCTTCTGTAAGTAAAAAGAAAGAGTTACCCTTGGCTCATCTGCTGGCTGGGAAGGGTGGCTTCGGAGCAGCTGAGAGTGGCAGGATTGGATGTGAGGCGTGGTCATTAACAAAGGTGTGACAAGGCTTTAATTAACAGCACACTTTCTCTTTTGTTCCCTTCCCTAGGAAGCTGCTGGAAGAATGCTGTGACCCCGGGCAGCTCTTTGCCATGACAAAGACGAATTCCCCCATGGGAAAGAACCTCTGGTTTGATGGGGAATTTCTATATTCTGTCACCATCGACAATGCAACTTACTCGCTCTTCCCACAGGTTAGTAACCTTGTTTTATTTTCACTTTAGATGTTAATATATGAAATGGTAACATGATACAAATGAGTATAAATAGGCTAAAGGCTCGTCAAAAAATTGTATCTTCTTTTCTCAGTAGCAAAGAGCCTCTGCTTTTTTACTTCCACATTCTGAAAGTTTTGTTTCTGTGGATGTCAATATTTGCCTGACTTCTTTTTGGGATGTACACAAGGGATGAAATTGGGTCACCCATCCTGATTTTTAAAATGCTCCGTTCTGGCTGTTTTGAGAAGGTGATTCCTGCATTTTAGTCAGGGATTACACTCACTGTGAGCCTGATCCCTCACCTATGATTGCTTCAGTTCAGACCTGTGTAGCCAGGATGGGACAGTGCTTTAAGGTGTCCCAAGTTACTTCCAGGTTCATGAAGTTTATTGATGGCAAACAACATTAGCCCAATAATATAAGCCAACAACTTGACTTTGTTGATTCTTGCTGGTTTTTTGAACGTTAGAAGTGGTTATTAATGTTCAGCAAAGGTGCTGTGGGTTAAGGGCAGGGTTTTTGAGTGCTGGCAATTTGTAATACTCATCTAGGCTGCTTCTTGTATTTTTAATTAATACAGGAAGTGATATTAAATAGTGAGTTTGTTATACTGGATTTTGTATGTGGAAGGAGAGATGTTTTATGTGGCTACACACTTAAAAGAAAGCCAAACACCTGGGTGCATTAATTGATTTACCTGTTACTTTAATTTCTCAAATTAAAGGCATAGGGATTTATTAAGCCTCCCAGTCAGTGTTCAGTCATTTACAGGGGGCTCCTCATTTGTTGCTGTTTCAGTTAAACAAGTAGCAGAGTTCTTACCTGTTAACTTCACCCTGCAAATCAAACATCTAGCAAATTGTATTGGTTTATTTTTGAAAGCAGTTTCCAAACTCAAAAACAGAATTATGACTTTGAATGAGTTTCTTTTAATGGAGAAAGGGTGAGGGGGAAGTGCAGCGTGGGGCAGAGGAGATGGGAGCAGCCCCTGTCTGTTTGACATTATCCAGGAGCGGTGTTACAGCCGTGTCTTGTTCAGGATGCCAGTCTGAATTTCTGGAGACTGGCAGAAAGTTTATGATGTGTTCCACAGTCGCGGCTGTAAGTCTTGTTTATGATGATTAGTGTGATTTGTTGCTACAATATTGCACTGTTCATTGGAGAAAACCGGAATCCTTGGCAGAGCTGTGATCTTTGTACCACACAAAGATACTGGCAGCGGGTGCTGGAAGTGTGTGTGTCCTTTCCAAGCTTTCGGGAAAGCCCCACCTGGGCTGGCACAGGGAGGTCACTGTTTTGTGATGGGTTTGGGATTTCAGATTTAGGGTTTTTTTGGATTAAACCCCAGCACTCTGCTTGGCCACGGTGGTGTCCTACCTCCTCTCACAGCAGAGTGCTGGATGGGCTCCTTCAGGGAGCTTAGAGAGAAATCACAGTCTTGAGAGCTCCAGTGGTTCCCAGGCTCCTAAGACCTATCCACAGAGTTTGTCCATTGGCCAGATCATGAGTAAGGATCTGGGAAGTCTCGCAGAGATCAACTCCTGAGTGACAACTTGACCTAAGGAGCTGGGACTTCCGTGTCCCTTAGGCCTGCCGGAGAGGATGGGTTGATGCTGTTGTAGGGATGGTTGTGGTGGAAAAGGGGAATTTTCATGACGTTCCAACCCCGAAACAATGGTAGAAAGTAGCTCTGCTGCCAGAAATGCCACCCCTTTAATGAACTGATGGTCAGTGAATTGTTTCTCACCAGTGCTGCTCACTACTACTCCTCCTTTCCTTGCAAGTACCACTGCCTCTGATTTGATGTATTATTCCTGTGTATTTCACCCAGAGGAATTTTGTAGGCCTTTATCAGACGGAATCCTGGTAGGCTTAAAAGCTAAGGAAGATTTATTTGCAGCAAGTTTTTAAATGTATTTCTCTGCTTCTCTCTTTGTTTCAAGAAAAATACTCGCCTAAGTTCTTCAGACTCCTACTTTGAGGAATGGTGTCTATTATTAACTTGCTAGCAAGCTATTTTCCTGAAGATGAATATTCCTTTCAATATCCAGAAGTTTAAAACCACTCACAAAATATGGTTAATACTCTGAAATGCCCAGGGGATGTCACAGGAATGTAAAGGGCCACAGCTATGTTGATATAATCGAAAAAAATTTCCTCAATAATAAATAAAAGTGCTTCCATCCACATCAGTCTGCTGGGCTTGAGCAATTTGGTGATTGAAGACGATTCCTCAGTCCTGAACCAGTGAGTCACTTACAGAATAATGTAACTCAAAACTAGATAGGGAACTTGCTGTAGTTCATGGCACCAAGTAAACTGGCTATGCATCAGTAGAGCCTTATGCAGAAATAAATATGTCAGAAATTAATGTGTAAAATGTCGCTTATTTTTGAATGTGAGCATTACAAAATAGACTAGTTTTTCTTCTGAGCAATCAGTAGATAAAATTCTTACAGCTGGGTCAACATTTTCTGACAGAGTGCTTTTGCAATAAAAATGCTATTTCATGAAAATATAAATTTAGTATCAGTTCATTGGTTTTTCAATTTTCTTTTGAAGTGAAAAGGTTAAAAGGTGTTGGTGGTGTTACGACATTCCATTTTACCTTTTTTTTTGAATGTAATACTTCAATTGTTGGAATTTTTTTATCAGCTCTGCTGCCACCTATTTTTCCTCAGACTCTGCATGATTATATTATTCCTCCTTTTATTTTTTCAACTTTTTGGCTGGCCAAGGGATAAATTTGCAAAAGAGAAAAAGCTTTTATGTGGAAGTAGTCATTCAGTGTTCCATTTCAGTTTATGAGCACAGAATTTGATGTTGCAAAGTTTTGCATGCACCAGCAATTCCAGCTGCTGGAAGTGGCTCCTCTTAGTCTACCCCCCTCTCTCTGTGTCATTTCCCCCTTAATTTCGGGAATTAAATTTTTTTGAAGCAGGAATGAGGTATTGCACAGGCTGCACCACCTTTCCCATCCTGGGGAGAAACTGCTAATGGCTCGTGGTCAATCCCAGCAGTCAAGAGAAGCCAGGCTGGCCACTAAAGTTCATGGGTGACTTGTAAATGTATTTTGTCACCATTTTGGGCCAATATTATGCAGAACATGAAACTTCCCACAGTCTGGAAGTTCAGCCATCAGCTCTGGTCCTGCAGTGTTGCATTGAGGCACGACAGAGGGCATGACTGGCATTTCCCACCCTTCACCATCTGACTGGAATGGGAGAAACCAGGCTTCCGTATATTCCTGCCGTCATTTTTAGCTGCTCTGATAAGCGGGATGTAATCACATGGGTAGCTGGGATGTAACTCAAAACCATGTGAGAGACATGTGAACTACCTCTCATCTGCTTTGGACTTAGAGAGAGCAACAAGCCCCAGTTTCAAATGGTTTTTTGAAATAATTTTTTACTCCTTGCTGTCTTTTTCCTCCTCAGGGTCTCAGAAACAAATTTCAGACTACGTTTAGCGTTAGAGGGGAAAAAACCCTCACCCCAGAATTTAGTGTTTTGTGCAAATAATTGATTTTTGTTGCTTGTTGGCAATAAACTATAGGAATGAAGAACTGAGGTAAATTTCTGAGGTCTCCATCCCCCAAAAGGTTAAAAAACCCAGTTAAATGTAACTTTTCACTCTGCCATGTAAAGTATCATTTTGGAGGGTAGAGGAGTGAATACGTTTCAAATGTTTAACTTTTTAACCTGGCAAAATAAAATTATTCCTTGAAAAAAATTTTTCTGTTTTCGTCGTATTTCACTTGCAGCAGTTAGACACATTTGATAGCAGTAAATTACTTCAAATTACTAAAATATGATTCCTCAGCCGCTCAAACCCCTTCTAAAGTTTCACTTGCAGAAGCTGTCAGCTACAAGAGTGGCCACTTGCACTTAGCTTCCCATGAATAATAATCACAAATGGTGTTGGAGAAATCCAAAGGAAATAGCTGCAAGCCACAAAAAAAATTGGGAAACGTGGCATCTGTTTCTGAGTACCTTGTGATCAAGAGAAAGATGATATTTTCCAAATTACGTATATAAGTATTTATTTAAATTCCTGTCTTTAATATAAAGGTAGGGAAAAAGTTGCTGCAATTGTAAGATGGAGACATTCTCTGTCATTTTTTGGATTTTCCGAATGATGTATTGGGTAACAGGGAATTATTTTAAGATTGTGCTGTGTGATTTGTGGTTTTCTTTCAGGGTACCTGTTAGATTCTGGGAGCTTGTTTAGTTTCTCTTGATTGCTCATTTGGCCAGAGACTGAATTATGTTCTTCTCTGATGCAGCTACTGTTGCTGTTTCAAAGCAAATTCCCTGCTCTCCCAGTCAGAGCCTGCAGCAAGTAGAATAATTTGTAATTATTTCAGGGAAATAATTCAGATTTGGAAAGGGAGGTTGGTGTGGAGACCACTTGTTGCATGCTGAGAATAACAGGAAAAGCATCCCGAGGAAGAAAATGACAGTTTGGTTCCAGCAAAAGGTGAGGTGTAGGAGCAGCAAGCTCTGGGAAAGATTGGGTGGGAGGCAGCTGCTGTGCAGATCCGGGGTGAAATGTGAGGCTACAGCTGTGTAAAGAAAGTGAACCCCTTTAAGGGGACAATGTTACCTTGCTTAGGGCAAACACTCTGTGGTGTTGGACTGATTTTTAGACCCAGGTGATCCAAAACTTGTGTGTAAAAGGGGAAACCACCTGAAGTGACATGAGTTAGGATCTGATGGGCTGCGGTGTTGCCAGGAGGCCTTTAGTGTTGACTTTGGAAGGGCACTGTTAATTTTTTGCTAGCACTGTGCTCTGTTCTCAGTAATCCTCTGTAATTATTAACTGCTTGGAGAAATGCACTGAAATATTGGCTGTCATATGTGATATTTTTTCTTGATATCTTGGATAGAATGTCTGTAGACCTAACAATTATTAAGCAGTTTTTATTTCGATTTCCATTAATTCCACTGTTTAAACAGTACCTCCCTGACTGCCTTTGAGTTGTATTTAATTAGGATTTGGGGGAATTTCTTGGTGCTTTCCCTTTTTGTCCTTTTTTTTCTTCCTTTTTTTTTTTTCCTCCCTCTCTGTGCATACTTTAATGCAAACTCTGTTCCTGATTTGGGCTGCATATATTGACTCAAAATGAAAATGTGATAAACATTAGTTATTGGAAACACAAAAAATACATTGTATAGTAAAAAGGGAAGAGATATTTAAATATTGTGAAATAAAACTAGTGGTTTAGGAAAGCAAATAATATTTTTTGTATTATTCAAGCAATTGTATCACGTAGTGCTTTTCTTAAACTGGGAGATGAAATATTATCTGTAGAGACCTTAAAAATTGTGCTCTTTTGGAGCATGAGTCTTCCCTTCAGTCCGGAATAATCTCTAGCATCAGGGTGACCAAAATAAAAATGTGGCTTAATATTCAGTGAAGTGAAACCCCTCCCATCACTATGATTCCATCCTGACTAATTAACAACTGTGTAATTGGGCCAGTTTGTGCAGCCTGTTAGGAAAGCTGGAATGGGGCATCCTCTCATCTGGCTGGTCGGTTAAGCAAAGGCCACAGTCCCTCTGAAACTGCTCCGTAGAGACAAGACTCAAACGTACCTGATGGTGAAAATCAAATTTATGCTAAAAAGACTGAGCTGGGGCGTGTTTAGTTTGAAGTCATTAACTAAAGGATGAGCCACGTGCCCTTGTTGAGTTGAGGCAGACCAAGGAGTTGCTCTCTGTCCCTGTTGGTCACCATCAGCTGTGGGCTTTGGTCTCCCTGGGCTTGCTGAACGTCTCCAGCCGAGCTGCTCAGCCAGGCTGCCGTGGGTGAGCCCGATTGTTGTGGAGTTTATCTGCAATAATGCACATGCCAAATCGGCTTTGTCTCGGTCGGTGCAAACACATAAATAGCTGCTGACCTTTCCAAATGTAACGGAGAGGAAGGCAAGGACTGGATCTGGCTGCAAAGTGTCAGTTTGGCCCGCGGGCTGAGGCGGAGGATCGGCTGCCCTGACTCAACCTTTCTGTTTCAAATCCAGAGTGTCTGAGCATCCAGCGCTCTCTTTCCTAGGTGATACGAGGGCTCACGTTTCTACTCATTGGCTGCACCACTGAAATGTTCTCCCTGAAGTATCATTTTTACAGCAGCAGCAGTCACAGCTAACGATGTTACGCTGCGGGATTGTAAAGTACGGAGCGAAAGGAACTCGAAGGGGAAGTGGGCAGTGCAAGCAAAGAGGGACAGAGAGGCCCTGGGAATTTTATGGGCTTTTTAATCACTGTTCATCTGCTTTATGGGGACATAAACTTGCTGCTTTAGAAGCAGGAACCGTTGAAAGCGAAAGAATAGTTAAACGAAGTGGTCACAGGTGAGAAGCTACAGGGACAGCAGATTTCTGATGGCTGTAAGTGACTTCAGGGTGTATGAACTGCCTGGCTGGGGGTATAAAAATAGAAGTGAGAGTGGGCTCTAGTCGGCCCAAAGGCAATGCAGTTAGCTTTTGTTTTGTTTGTTTTATTGTAGTTTTAGATAACTGATAAGATGTTAAAAGGAGATTGTTTCTCCATGCAGAGGTTTTTCTGGCAGTGAACTCGTTTCTATACCAAGACTTCCACCTACAGGTGCAGTGAGACCTTTGCTTCTTGAGTAAGCTTTATTCTTTATATCCTGTCCACCTGTTGGCCCTTCATATTATTTATGAATTTTGTTATCAAAATTCATCTTGTTCAGTTTAAAGACTTTTACTGTATATATGACTATATATTTGAATTATTCAGTGATCAGAGCACATTATATTAATTTTCTCTCTGCAGTGGTGGTCTTTTTTGGTGAAATACTTCTTAAAATAGGCTTAATAGCAGTACTAGCTTATTTAAGGCTTAGGCTTGGTTCCATTTCGTGCCTGGCTTTTGCCACCTAGCAGAAGGATGAGTAGGAATTGATGGAATATTACATACTTCTGCTTTGCAGACTGTTGTTTGTTTTCTTGATATGGCTCATGCAAATTTTACTGGAGTGTGGCAGGATATCAGAGGATGTTCAGAAGGTATTTCATTTGTAGCAGAGATGTATCCCCCTCCTCTTCTCCCACATATTCCTAAGTACAGGTGGGAGTGGGGCTTAGTGGAGTCTGCAGGCTTGTAGAAAGTCAGGGAAGGTTATGCCACTGCAGAAGCTATTAAGAGGGGTAGCAAAGCTACAAATCTTGTAGGAGGATTATACAGTGACTTTCAAGAGATCCTTTATGTCTTCTTGCTTAGGGGGGAGTGTAAGCCCAGCTTTACATTTAATGAGGACTCTGCTGCATTATAGTTCCGGAATTGGCCAGGCATGGTTGATGTAGAGTCCTCATAACCTGATATGGTGTGGAGAGAAAGAGCTGTGGATCTCTTCTGGAACTATCACCTGAATGATTCCCATGAGGCAGGCATTGGCTTCCAAATGACATTTTGGACACAGGGGAAATAACACAGTAGTGGTTTTCTTCATCAGGATGCACTGGATAAATCCTGTGATGCTGGATGTGCAGGATGCTCAGATCAAGAATCCAGGCTGGTTTTTTCCTTATGCTTTTTCAGAGTCTTTAAGGAGAAATTTGACAATTAAATCTGTGCTGCACGTTGTCTACTGGCCAATAGCTACCAACCTGAGGTGGCTTTGGAATGTGGTGGCTAAAGGATTAGCCTGTAGTGGCAGGCACAGACAAAGTAACTGAAAGTACTGGTGTGAACTGAGCCAAAATGTGACATTTAATGGCCTTGTGAATTTGGATGTGTGTAATATGACTGTGAATCCCAAATGCAGAAAGAAATAGTTCTTTTCGGTGCAGAGATAGTATTTTTTTTTATTTTCTTCTTCTACAGTTAATATTTAAAGACTGTTTTAGACATTTCTGTCAACTATAGGCATTTGGGGTTGGGGACAGTTGGCAGTGCCAGTCTGGGTATGTTGTGGAGAAAAACAACTTTCATATAAACATGCCTGGTTTTGCAGGAAGTTTGAAGGAAAGTATGTAAGTCCAAGACTGTGGCTCAGGCTCGCTAGATTTAGTCCAGTCCATCAATCCCAGGATATTTTCCTGTAGAGTACATTATTGTCAGCACAGTTCTGCACACTTTCCTAGGTGAGCCCTTGATCTATAAGCTGAAAATTAGTTGTAAAATCCCATGAGCAGGGTTAGGGCAGAGGTCTGAGGTTCTGCATGCCACTTTGGTGGCTGCAGTGGAGCTATTTAATATTGCCTTATGGGAGCACAATCTCCAGTGGCTGTATTTTCCTCAGTGTAAAATGTAAAACTAATAGTCTCCAACTTCAGAAAGTCTGGATGAAAGATGCTGGCTCCAGATGATCATTTTTTCCAGAGGAAATTACCCAAATTCTATCCCAAATATTAGCTCTGTGAGACCTGAAACTGTCTTTTAGGAGCTCTCAAGCCATGGAGATGCATTTGGGTGCCTTCATTGTCTGGCGTGGCAGGAGGTTTGTTTTAAGACAAGGTTTATTTTCATGGAGCAATTTAAGCACGGGTGTATTGCTGAAATGCGAGGGTGCTGCTGCCTTGTGCTGATGGGGCCATTTAGGGAGCCAGCTAGTCAGATAGGGATAAATGTGCTATGGAATGCTGATAGCCCAATTCCTCATGTGTATAACATCTCCTTACTTAGGGTTTTATGGGGTGTGACCAAAGTGTTTGCAGCCTATTAAGTCCCATGGTAATGAGAGTTTCCTACGGCAGCCGAAGGGAAGAAGTCAGTGCAGTGAAGGTGATCCTGGTGATTCCAACATCAGTGCAGCCTCTGGTGGTGTGCACGGGCAGGCAGCTCCCTGGAGAGCCCTCCTCACTCACCTTTTCTCTATCATCTCACTGATTTTGTTCTATCTAGTTAGAAATACAACCTAGCTAGCCACAAATGTGTGCCAGGGAATGCCTGGCAGCCACCTACAATGACTGGGAGTATCACAGAATTATTAAAGTTGGAAAAGACCTCCAAAATCATGGAGTCCAGTCTTTGAGCAATCACCACCTTGTCAAGTAACAACAGCACCAAGTGCCACGTCCAGTCATTTCTTGAGTGCTTCCAGGGATGGTGACTCCACAACCTGCCTGGGCAGCCCATTCCAGTGCTTCACTGAATTTCTTCAGTGAAGGAATTCATCATGATGTCCAACCTGAATCTTCCCTGGCACAGCTTGAGGCCATTCCCTCTTGTCCTGCCACTTGTTGCCTGGGAGAAGAGGCCAACCCCCACCTGGCTACAGCCTCCTGTCGGGTGTGTTTGTTAGCTCCACTCTCTGCCTGCTGTACTTGCACAAGGAGCACCAGCTCCAAGAAAAAAAGGGCTTCTGGTGTAGCAAAGCAAAATCAACACCTGTTTTCACACTGTTCCCTTTGCACTCATAGAGATACAAGAAGAAATGAATTCAATCACACCACATAATCCGGAGGTACAGCACTATTTATGATTTTAGTTTTTCAAAGTGAGGCTTTTAGGGGAAAAAGCCTTGCACCCTCCGAGGGGGATTCACGAGGCAGTGCTGTACCAAAACACAGGGCACTGTCAGTTCATCCTGGTGGAATCAGGGTGAAAGCTGTGCTGAGTCAGTGTCTGGAGGGGATGCTCAGAGGTCACTGCCCTCCTGCCTCTGCCCCATGGCTGACAGACCTACCTGGACTGTGCCCTACATCATAGAATGGTTTGGGTTGGAAGGGACCTTAAAGATGATCCAGTTCCAACCCCCTGCCATGGGCAGGGACACCTTCCACTATCCCATGTTGCTCAGAGCCCCATCCAGCCTGGCCTTGGACACTTCTAGGGATGGGGCATCCACAGCTTCTCTGAATATCCTGTACCAGTGTCTCACCACACTCATAGTAAAAAATTTCTTTTTAACATCTAATCTAAATCTACCATATTTCAGTTTTTTTCAGAAATATTTATCTAACAATTTTTTACAGCTTCCAGTAATGGAAATTCCACGGCCCACTAGGCGGTCTGGTCTGGTAAGTTGCTGCCCTCATGCACAGGATATATTTCCTGACATCTAACTTGAAGTTCCCCCCGGCTATAAGTTAAGAGATGTTTTTTTCCTTATCTTTTCCACATGTGACTGTTGTCAAATCTCTCCACAGTCTTTTTCTCCAGGCTGAACAGCCACAAGTCTTTTAATTAAGTAGGTTTTTTCCTAAACTTTTGAATGTTTTTGTTTTTCTAATGGTCTCTAAGGAAAATATGTGACAATTAACTGTGTGGTGCCCTCAGAAATGTATCCTCAGACTTACCCTTTGGAATGGTACAAACATCAATGCCATATCTCCAAAAAGAAGAGCTTAATGTCACCTTTCTGCTTGAACAAGCTTGTATTTAGTGTTGCTGATTTTTCTGTGCATGGTGTAGATTGTTACTGTGAAGCAATGCTGCAAATTTAAGTGTTGGGACTGGGCTCAAGAGGAGACAGTTTAGGTGAAAGGAGACAATAAATGCAAAGGCTACACAGATCTGTTCTGTGATCCAGTATGATGCCAGATGAAATGAGAAAGCCAAAGAGAAATAATTCTTGTATGAGTATGATGCTCCTTATAACAATTCCCTCAGGCACTTTACAGTCATTCAAATGCAATGTATGGTGTTACTGCACAGCGAAATCCGTGCCTGGAAACCTCTGGAGACAATTAAAATGAGGGTTTCTGCATGGAGAGTTTGTGGGGAAGAAATACTGCAAAATCCCTTTTTCCCACCCGGTAAACAGATAGAGATGCTGAACCCACTATTCCTTTTCCATCACCGGGGGGGGGGAGGGGAATTGGAAGAGACCTAAAGAGCCCCTGTGATACTCAGACCAGTATATGAATATAAAAAGAACTGTGGTGGGGACATGAGTAACAAGATATGTGGTAAAATAGGGGAAGTGAAGCCTGGTTACAGCCAAACCAATAGCCGTGATCCTGTCAACTTCAGCATGGCCAGGATTTAGCCAATAGTACCCTTTTGCTGAGTGCAGTTCTGCTATGGACTCTTAATTTTGGTCTTGTGGCTTCTTGGGTAACAAATAATTACTTTTTTTTTCCTTTTCCCCAGTTTCTCAGCCTTTATTAGCCATTGTTTTCATGTAGTGAACGAGTTATCTTTGTCTAGTCTGACTGAAGGAAGACTCCTCCACAGGAAGGACATGGAGCTGCTGGAACAAGTCCAGAGGAGGGACACCAAGGTGATCAGAGGGATGGAGCAGCTCTGCTATGAGGAAAGGCTGAGGGAATTGGAATTGTTCAGCCTGGAGAAGGGAAGGCTTTGGGGTGACCTAATTGTGGCCTTCCAGTACGTGAAGGGAACCTACCTGAAGGGAAAGATGGAGAGAGACTATTGACAAGGGCCTGGAGTGACAGGAGAAGGGGGAATGGCTTCACACTGACAGAGAGCAGGTTTAGCTTGGATATTAGGAAGAAATTCTTCCCTGTGAGGGTGGTGAGGCCCTGGCACAGGTTGCTCAGAGAAGCTGTGGCTGCTCCATCCTGGAAGGGTTCAAGACNCTATTGACAAGGGCCTGGAGTGACAGGAGAAGGGGGAATGGCTTCACACTGACAGAGAGCAGGTTTAGCTTGGATATTAGGAAGAAATTCTTCCCTGTGAGGGTGGTGAGGCCCTGGCACAGGTTGCTCAGAGAAGCTGTGGCTGCTCCATCCTGGAAGGGTTCAAGACCAGACTGGTTGAGGCTCTGAGCAACCTGGTCTAGTGGAAGGTATCCCTGCCCATGGAACAAGATGGTCTTCAAGGTCCCTTCCAACCCAGGTCATTCTCTGATTCTGTGCTATTTTCTGCAATGTTTTCATGAGGGAGGATCAGAACATACTATGTTCAGGTATGAATTTATCCCAAATTGTTGTCAGGGTGCCTAGATAGTCCCTGTGTTTTGGGAATTTCAAATTGAGTATCTGTTTGCTTGAGAATAGACCATCTGAGAGATAAGGAAGTTGTAGAGAAAACCTGTATAGTGATAATTAGCAATAGTGGTTTCTCTTTGAAGGCTGATATCTGGTCCCACAGAGCACTTGTAAGGCTGAGTACTTTTCTGAAACCTGCTGTTACGTGAAGCCTACAAAATAAATAACATTTCCAAGTAGATCAGGAACTTGCTTTTTGTGATTTCAAAGGGTCTTCACTCATCAGGGATGAAAAATGTAAAGGCAAAATTAGAAAGTGTTCAGGGTGGTTCTACTCCAATGTAAATTAGATCTTTCCTGCTTGCTTCATTATTAGCATTTTAATCCTGCAAGGAGCAGAGCTGTGGAACTCCTCATTCACAGTAATTAGCTATGCAAGATATAATACCTGGTTTTATTCTTTTAAATATAAGCTTGCAGCCCTTCTTTCGGTTTTTCCTGTGCTCTGAAGTTTGATATGCCAATTACCTCCATGCAATATTACTCTTGCTAACCATGTAAACTTGATTTTCACACTGATTTGGTTTTGTAAAATGTATGTTAATAACTATGTCCCTGCTATCCTTTCTCTTTTCTTTCCCCTTCCTGTGAGTACTGCTGGCTCTGTGCTTTATGGAACATTGCACTTGATTCTCTCTGCCAGCTTGAGTTGAGGGTAATATTTGCCCAGGGTAATGTGACCTGAAAGGCCAACTTGACCTGGCAGGGACTTTAATGTGGTGGCTGTTCCCCACTCTGCTTTGGTGGTTCTGGCAAAGTGCTGAGGGGAGCTGGACTGAAGGGGATCTGGTGTAACAGGCTGGCTGTGAGTGTAGCTCTGTCAAGTCATTTAACTCCCAGATATTTACAGAAACGTGAGCTTGCAAAAATGTCACCTTTTTTACTCAGCAGAGTCGCTTCTTTCGTATCCCCAATTCATCTTCCCACTGATGCATTAAGTTTTCATTCCTTCAGAGCACCTTCAGCTACAGAAAAGCAAATTGGGCTGTGTTGCCTTGCTCCTAACTACTGTCACCAGCTTCATATTGGGTTTTTATCGTGTGTTTATCAAGGGCTAATGCTTCACAGGCCGCTGGTACCCTTCCTTCTCCATGGAGCTGGCAATGTGATCGAAATCAAACCTGATTTTCTAAGAGACCTAAGAGAGGTCTTGATTTCAGAAGTTCCGTGTTCTCATAATGGACACTTCGTCTTTAAATCCATAAGAGCAAATTTGTGGCTTGTCAGTTGGGACAGGGTCTTTCCGTGCCTCAGCTGAAATTTGAGCTGCTGTCTGACTGAGAGGGGGAAAAATTGTAAAGCCACAGTAAATACACCTTTTGTTGATAGCAAGAGATGTTTTGGTAATACAGAAGTAAGGTGAACTCGCACGTCCACTGTACTAAAGGTGCATTTGTGGTTAATCCTGTTACAGCTAAGAGGGTGAGAGGAAACCAGTGTTTTTTCAAAAGTCACTAATTCCAATTCCAGTGTTCTTTCGTGCTGGCTCTTATCAAGGACATCTGCTACCCACAGCATCCCTTTGGGTCAGTGTCCCCTCCTCTGATGGAGAACGATGGCAGCTCCCTGGTCTGCTGCTTCAGTTCTTCACCCTGCTTTTCTCACTACGTTTTTGTCTCTGCCGTCTCCAGTCCCCAGGCCTCCCCACCTACTGCTGCTGTTCTTCAATCTTTATTAGCATCTCTTTCTAGCCGGCCTTTTAATCACACTTAGGGGATCGACTGACTCCCTGTGAATGCTTCCTGGGCTGCTGTCACGTCGTGTGGAGTCCGTGCAGCTCAGCACAGACCTCAGGGACAGACAGTCATTGCAGGGATGCAGGTGAGGAGCACGAATCCCATTTTGCACCTGTTTCCCAGCAGTGTGACGCCTCTGGCATCTCGGCTTTATCCCGCTGGGGGCATTTGAATCCTGCATAAGGATGAGACAACCCCCTTCCATGGAAGTGCTACTCCATTAGTCCGATACTGGGGTAATCTGCACACCTGGAGTGAAATTCAAAGTGTTCTAGAAATGAATTACACGTTTTCACGGCCAATTTTTCAACTTTAAAATGATTTGCTCATGATTGGTGTCAGGTAGGAACTGCAGTTGCTTTGCTGCTGCCTACTCTTTTGTTGTCTAGATGGCTTTTTTCTCCCCGTGGTAACACTGTGTAATGATGTTCTCCTGTTACTCTGATAGCTCTGTTGTGGCTTTGAAGGTGTAAGAACACAGATAAAACAAACCTTGTCAGGAGAGATAGTATTTTTTTATTAAAGCAGGGTAAGCTGGGCTCTTGCAGGGCACTCCTTCTCTCTGCAGATCCCACAAGACAGGTTTCACTGCTCTGTTTTGTGGTTGGTGAAGCAAGCAGTTACCTGAGGGGATCAGCAGAACCTGACTTTGCTGGCTCAGCAAGTTCTCTGGTGACACAAAGCTGGGAGGAGTGGCCGATCCTGAGCCCTTCAGAAGGACCTCAAGAGGCTAGAGGGATGGGCAAAGGAGGACTGTCCAAAATTTAACAAAGGCAAGTGCAGGGTCCTGCACCTAGGGAGGAACAACCGCAGGACCAGCCCAGGCTGGGAAGCAGCTCTGTGGAGAAGGATGTGGGGGTCCTGGTGGACAACGAGCTGTCCATGAGCCAGCAGTGCCCTAGGGACAAGAAGGCCAATGGAATCCTGGGGGACAGTAGGAAGAGGAGTGCCAGCAGGTCAGGGAGGAGATCCTGCCCCTCTTCTCTGCCCTGGGAGGCACATCTGGAGTGCTGTGTCCGATCCCGGGCTCCTCAAGACAGGTGAGACATGGAGCTCCTGGAGGGCAACAAAGATGATTTAGGGCCTGGAGCATCTCTTATGAGGCAAGGCTGAGGGAGCTGGGACTGTTCAGCCTCCAGAGGAGACACAGCTGAGAGGGACCCTCATCCCTTTCTGTCCCTGCCTGCAGGGAAGGCTCAGAGCAGGGACCAGGCTCTGCTCCTTGGGGTCCAGCAATGGCACAAGAGGAATGGGCAGGAACTGATGGCCAGGAAGTTCCACCTGGACATGAGGCAGAACTTCTACCCTGTGCAGTGCCCGGACACTGGAACGGATTGTCCAGAGAGAGTGTGGAGTCTCCCTTACTGAAGATATTCCAGACCCATCTGGACACAATCCTGACATGTGCTCTGGAATGACCCTGCTGGAGCAGGGAGGTAGGACCAGATGACCCTCTGTGGTCCCTTCTAATATTACCCAGGCTGTGAACCTGTAACCTGGAGCAGAACTCCAGTGTAATTAACTTATATGAGATGCACTATATTGGTTTGCCGTATCTGAAGGCAAAGCTGCACAATTCTTTGAGGTTTTAAATGCCTATATGAGGTTTTGGTGCATTCTGCATTGGCCTGATCTAAGCCACTGCACTTCCTGTCTTATCCAGTAAAACTCAGTGGTGAAGGAGGACTTCAGATGGTTAAGAGTGTGATGGAGTCACCATCCCTGGAGGTGTTCAAGGAACAACTGGATGTGGCACTCAGTGCCCTGGTTTAGTTGACAAGGTGGTGATGTCTCAAAGGTTGGACTTGATGACCTTGGACATCTTTTCCAACCTAAATGAGTCCTGTGATTATGTTTTGGTTTTGCTCACTCCCTTTGTTTCTGTGTGTTGTTTTGGTCTTTTTAGACCACAGGAGTACTCTGGTTCCATTCTCAGCATGTTGTGATGACATTTGTCTGTGGCATTTTCAAGTCAATTTGATATTATTTTAGTGCTCTACAGATCAAGTTTTTGGAAACCATATGAAATTATTTTGTTAAATGTCTCATTAGCAGGTCAGGTGTGGCTCGTTTTTGAAATCTCCTTAGAACGTGAGCAAATAGAGAATATGTAAGATGTGCAGCACTCCTGATTTGGCAGCAATCCAAGTCAGTCACTTCATAGCTCTTTTCCCTATAGATTTAAGAAGTTTCTTCCATCTCCTGGCAAATAGGCTAACATCGTGTTGCATTTTCAAGGAAGCTAAATACAGTCCAACTTCCAAAATGTGTTTGGCTTTGATGAGTAGCCTTTCCACCAGAATTCATGGAAGTTCTCTTTCAAAAAGCATTTTCTCTGAAATTATGCTTTCAGAGTCTTTTTGCTTTCACTAACACACGCCTAACTACCACTTACTGGCAGTGCACTCCAAATTCCTGTCAGAAAGAGTAAATTTAAAAAACACAGGGCTTTACTTGAAGATTTGTCTTTTGATTGCCATGTCTTTATGTTTTGCCTTCAGTGGATGTCTAGCTACTTATTCGAGGGAGGAAAAAAGCTGTCTCTGCAAAAATGATGAGCTGAGTGAAAGTGATTTTTTACTTTGGCGGTGTGTTAAGAGCAATTTATGCTGTACTTTGATATTCTTCCCACTCTTTTGGGACTTGCAGTAGTTTCATTTGAAGGGAGGAGAGGAGCTTTAATTTGAGGGAAGGAACAGAAAATAAACCAGCTGAAGTAGGGGCTGTATTGCAGCCTGTAGGTTCTCTGGGGTTCGGAATCCTGTGCTTGGAGTGCCATGGAAAGGCTGCTTGCAGATCAGATTCCAAGCCAAATCATGGAAACGCGTGAACAATCAAACCAGAAATTAAACATAACACGCATCCTGATTGCAATCAGAATGCTGAGAAATGCTTGCCTAAATTATCCTAAATTTAAAATTCATAAATAAAATATCCCAAATTTAAAATTCACTGTAGAAATTGCAGATTTTTATGGAGGAAAATAATGTTAATTTCTATCCCCACAGCTGCTTGGCCTGTTAATTGAATGATTGAGCTTTACTCTTGTGCTTTATGTTCTTAAAGGCACCACTGTGGCTGTGAAGATGGATATAAATTACAACAGTGTTTAGAGACAATGAATTCAGATCTCTGGGGTGTCCAATCAGCTGTGCAGGCTATTACCTCATCAGCTGGGTCAACACTGAGCACTTGCTCTTCTCATATTTATTACAAAATCATGGCAGTATTTTTTCATTCATTTATGGAGATCGTTGTTTTCCCTGTTTTTTGCTTATTCCCAGCTGTTACGGTCTGTAATTGCATTTTTGTTGCTGCATTCTCTGTTTGCAGATATATGTATGTGATACATGTGAATATAAAATTATATCATTCAGCATTTTGGGAGTAACTGACAATATTGTATCTACCGAGGAAATCTCTGTTGAAAACTCCATGTTAGGGCTTGATGTTTCTTCATATGTACACATGCTTCTTGTTAGGAATTACAGGGGCTTTTTACCTGACTAAGGTGTGAGCTTTTGCATTAGAGACCAGGCCTTCATATCAACCTGATCTACAGGACTCAGCTAAAACCTTTTTTTTGTCTGTCTGCCTGTGGGCCTTCATTTTTGGAGTCCATTCTTGTGCATGGCAGCAGAGAGGAAGGGAGAAATGCTGAATGCTGGCTGCCTGAAATCTTCCATCCTGCTATGCAGTGCTCTCAAAAAGGGTATCTTTTCACCTTTTACTGACCCAATATATGAAACTGTGGAGCTATTCCCTGGGATGAGTGGCATTCATAGTGTCTGAGGCTTGAGAGGCCTGAGGGAGTGTTTAATCTGTACCCCTGACAGAGTAGGGCTCCTGCTCTGAAGCACGTGGGGTTTGTGCTTGGTCTGCCGTGGGATGAGCTGTGTAGAGTCCTGTTACACATGAATTACTGCAAGTTCAGTGGAGCTCTTGCATTTCTCTGATGTAGCGAATTTGGATGTCTGAATTTTAAGTAGGAGTGGGAGAAGTGATTTAAACAAAATACTGTAGCCTGTGACCCACCACTTTGGCAAACTCGTTGTGAAAGACTTGCCCGTTTTGAATTCTGATGTAGAATCATTGCTAATTTATCTTTAGCAGAGTGTTGTAAAACAACCTCCTCTTCACTGGAATATTTGGAGTGCGGAATCTGCCAGTCAGTTGTATCTACAAGTGTCCTCTTCAGGCTTAATGAAACCTTGGTGAAAATTCTCACTGCTTAAGTGGAGGCTTTGCCACTAGACTATTTTGTGAATGAAAAATGCAGGCCTTTAATTCATTAATATCCATAAACTTTTCAGCTGAATCTTGATTTAATTTAGGAAAGATGACAAACTTCACAGGCCTCAAGATTTTCATACAAAAACTCAGTGAAACTCAGTGGTTCTCATAAGGTTTCTCTTTGGGATTTAACTCTGAAATGAAACACCCAAATGTGCCATTGCTTTGCTAAAGCAAAGATGAAGCTGAGTGAAAAAGATCAGGCTGTGTAGGCTCTGGCAGTTCAAGACAGAGTCACATTTGTTTGTGGTGAAAAGAGTACAGATCTATGATGAAGGGCGTGAAAGTGTAATTAAGAGTACAACAGGGATGCTGTTTAAAAGAATCTATTTAATCTCCTTGTTCTCTGCATATTCTGGAGTCACTGCAATCTTATTTACTGGGTGAAAAAAAGCACACAATATTGTTGCTAACTTGGTTGTTAGCAGTGGGATGGTTTAATATCTTTTGTTTCCAGGTACAGGAATGGCTTTGTCAGAGGATCAACACAAAAATGGAAGGGCTAGGTGGTCCACTTGTGCAGAATCTTTATTAGAGATACAAAAAATAGAAAAGAACCTAATCTGCTTGTCTAATCACAGGCCATATTTTAAGAGATTATATCTCCAGAGGAAAAAACATTTTCTTTAAGTGTGACTTTTTTTAGCTGAATACAATTGAGAAGTAATATAATGTACAACATTCCAAAATGTCATTTTGCAATTATTTTTGTCTGAGTCTGCCCTTTAAAGGCTGTCCAGACATGAGTGGAGAGCAACAACACTTGAATATCTCTCTTTAATTGACTCAGAGAGCTCTAAAAATAAACTTAGAGATACTGTGGGAAGATGACACTAGAGGACACAGTTATATGTAGTGACAGGGCAGGGAGGATGGCTTCAAAATGACAGAGAGGAGGTTTAGATTGGATATTAGGAAGAAATTCTTCCCTGTGAGGGTGCTGAGGCCCTGGCACAGGTTGCCCAGAGAAGCTGTGGCTTCCCCATCCCTGGAAATGTCCAAGGCCAGGTTGGATGGGGCTCTGAGCAACCTGATCTAGTGAGGTGTCCCTGCCCATGGCAGGGGTTGGAACTGGATGACCTTTAAGGTCCCTTCCTTCCCAGGTCATTCTATGATTTTATACATCTCTTAACAAAAGTCAGCAACCAACCTGCGCTGTCTTTTTCCATGAGATTCCTCATGTGAATGAAGAAAATTAAAGGAAAACTTACAAGATTAAGTTTGGGGAGTATCAAAATCAGTCAACTCAATTTTCAGTGAGGGAAAGATGACAACTCTTGTATGACATGTCTTGGTAAAGGGATGAAAACTAAACCAGCAAAGTGAGTACAAGAGGCAGAGTGGAGTCATTTTCTTAGCCAGAGAAACAAGTCTTGCAAAGCTGTGTCTTTGGAAATGCTGCACGGAAGCTGCAGTGTTTGAATGTCACTGCAGGTACTGACAGTGGGTTCGGCATGAGCCTCATTAACAACCTCTCATCCCTGTTGGGGCCTCGAACATTGCCTGTTGATACATTCCAAATCCTCTTCTCTTTTACCCCGTCCTCTTCCAAGCCACAAGGCTCAAATGTTTGCTGTTGGGAAACTGTCCCTCCTCAGCCCAACCTTTAAACTGGGGTTGAAGCAGGCCCCAAAAACGAAGTGAAGGGAAAGCCCTCCAGACCTCGAGTAGCTTCCTGTGTGTGGTGCTTATTACTCGGGGAGTAATCAATGCAGTGCATTCCCATTGTGTTAATGGCTTCCTGCTGGGTGAGTCATCCGGACATTCATTAGTTCACCGTGGATTTGGGAATTGCTTTTAGTGAAAAATAAAATTAGTTTTAGCTTAACAGGAACCTCAAACCCCGTTTGCTGGGTCTGGCAATACCTTAAAAATAATAAAATAATCTGATGTTCTAGTGTGACTATTGTGATTGTGGCTATTGTGATTTCACAGAACCAAAGAATCATTAAGGTTGGAAAAGACCTCCAGGGTCCAACCTTTGACCGATCACCACCTTGTCAAGTAAAGCAGAGCACTGAGTGCCACATCCAGTCATTCCTTGAACAGCTCCTTGGGTGGTGACCCCACCACCTCCCTGGGCAGTCCATTCCGATGCTTCACCACCCTTTCTGTGGAAAAATTCTTCCTGAAACTTTACTTCTGTGGTTTGTTCAGTCGGTGGAAGAGAATTGCAGATTTATTAAAACTTGTCATTGTCTTCTCCAAACTGCAACCTTGAACAGGGGGTGGCACGTCGTTGTTCTTAACCTCTTCCCTCAGGGAATGTAATTGCACCTCTTAGAGGATGGCGGGGAAAGTCGAGGGGCCGCGGTGAATCCCGGAGCTGTCCAGGGTCCTGAAATGTAAGGAACAGCACGTAGTGACCGGGTGTCACGGGTGGCCCTGCCTGGAGCAGGAGCAGGAGTAGATTATGTGAATTATATGATGTTACAAGCAATGGAAGCACCAAGTCACTGTGAAAAGGCCTTTGTGTGAAATTGATTTTCAGATTCTAGTGTGTGACTGCGCTGCTTCAGTCTTCGGTTGGGTCCCTGATTTGGCAGTGCTCTCAGTAGGTGCGAGCCCAAAGGAACTTAGACAGAATCACAGAATCCTTTAGGTCGGAAAAGACCTCCAGGATCATCGAGTCCAGTCTTCGAACGATCTCCACCTTGGCAAGTAGACCAGAGCACTGAATGCCACATCCACTGACATTTCTTTAACACTTCCAGGAATGGTGAGTCCACCACCTCCCTGGGAAGCCTATTCTAGTGCCTGACAACCCTTTCAGTGAAGAATTACATCCTGATGTCCAACCAGAGCCTCCCCTGGCACAGCCTGAGGCCATATCCTCTTGTCCTCTCTCTTATTACCTGGGAGAAGAGACCAACCCCCACCCGACTGCAGCCTCTTTTCAGGGAGCTGTAGAGAGTGAAAAGGTCCCCCCGAGCCTCCTTTTCTCCAGGCTAAACAGCCCCAGCTCCCTCAGCTGCTCCTCATATGAGTTGTGCTCCAGACTCTTCACCAGCCTTGTTGCCCTTCTCTGGACAAGGCTTCATGTAGGCTTGCAACAAATGAACCCACAACCTTATATAATGAAATGACACTTTTCCCCATTTTAATCTGATGTTAAGTGGTTTTTTTATGGATATAGAAATGATTGTTGTTTATTCAAGTGGGTTATGTTAAGTTATTAATGAATTATTGTCGTGCCTCTATGTGAAAATACATTTTAAAGAACTTTGTTTTCATTACCAGAAAAAATAAATAGCTAATGGAAACTTTATTGGTTCTGTAATTGCAGTAGTTATTCCCCTCAACCTCCTAGGCCTTCTAAAGTTCTGTTTTCATAACCTTTAGACATGGCATTGCATGGCACTGCACTTCTCTCTTAATTGCTTCCTTGTTTGGTAAACATGGCTTTTTAAACACTGTGGTCGTCCCTCATTATATGTAAATCCTTTGATGCTGCTGACCTCCTTTTTGACTTTCTAGCAAGGGCTTTTAACCTTGGCTCTGCTTCTCTGCCCTGAAGAAAGAAAGTGTTCTAAATGTAGACCTGTACCCTTGCTTTACATGCAGCCCTTGAAATTCTTGGTGTTGTTTTCTTTGCGTGCTGTTATTTGCTTTTTAAGTCTTACGTGTCAGCTTTTCGTGTGTTGTTGGTTACATGAGCCAAATCGTGGGCCATCTGATTTTGGGGTGAAGGATAGACTAAAGCTGTAAGATACAGATTTAATCCTGACCTGGTTCAAATATGATGCTTGTTGGAGCTGGGTGCATTTATTGTTCCCTCAAACTGTTTCTTAGTTCTTAGTGTGTTTTAAGTATTTGGTTTGACTGTGTGCTATGGAGGCGGGGGGGGGGAAAGTGATTGCTCGCTTCTCTGGATCCATGCCAGTGTTTCATCCAACTCAGGAGTGCATTTAAATGAACACCCTCTAACTGTAAGATGATATTGCATGTTGGATTTTTAAAAGTGTTTCTTAGGCAGCTCAAATCACAAAGCTTCTCCATCCAAACTCTACCCATAAACTATTCTAAACACCTTGAAACACCAGAGCCCCTAAAATGTTTCCTAGGTAACCTTTCCCTGTTGTGGTTCCCTTTGTTTTTTTTCTGCACTTACTTAATTGGGATCAGACGAACATATTTGATTTTTACCAAGATAGATTGGTAAATAACCTCCATATGTACTGTAAAATTTGGAATTTTCAAAGTCTGAAATTTGTCTTAAAATAGTTACGTTTTGCCTCCTTATCTATAGAGTGAGTGAAGCTTTCTTAAGAGGCTTAATTTTTTCTCATTAAGAGAGGAGAAAAAAATTCAAGTGTGCAAGTATTAAACAACATTAGCAGTGCTTCCACGCTGCCAGAAACCCATCTCGGTGTTTAAACTCTGCTCAAACTCTAATTGGAAATTTCCTGGAGAGATCAATCCTTGCTCATTGTCTTTGATGTCTTTTTGACCAGTGGATCTCAACAGATGTCATCGATTCATCTGAACTATTTGGAGGTAAAGCAAAGGCAAGGATCACTTGTCGATTAGAGGATCTTTTCCTTGTAGAGGTTCATTGTTTAATATACTGCCAAAATGGAAGTGTGTTGCTACTTTGGTATCTCCCATGATAACTAAATCCATATTTTGGTGCCGGTGTAAATTGATGGATTTCCTTTGCTGCAGCTCCTTATTCATATCAGTGGGATCAGGCATTTTGAGACCTATTCCTAAGTGCTATGGTCCTTTCTACAAGTAGAATTGGAAGCCCTTTATATTTTTTATGAGATGAAGCTAACCTTATTCACTGCATATACTGTGCCTTGCTAATAAGATTCTGGAGAACATGAAACTGTTGATAAATCCTTTGTAAAGCTGGGGAAAGTGAGCAGCTCCCCTTACTGAGCAATAATTGGTCTTGCAGAAGTTCCCAATATCTTCCTGTCTTTGCTGACTGCGTGTGTTGTCCCACGCTGCCACACGAGAACAATTCAACATTGTCTGCTTGTTCCTACACCAGGCATAAGTAAGCAGATACCCTGCAATTTTCCCTGTTCTGTTTTGGTTTCTGCTTGTTACTGAAATCACTGAGGGAGAAAGTACAGGCAGAGTCGAAGGGCTTTGTCACTTGGCAGTCGTATTATTTGTTTTTGTCTTTGTTTCTCTACCTATAATGTAATAGTTATTTACTTCAACAAAGGCTTTTGTGCATGAGAGTCAGCGTGTGCCTACAAAGAGTGACTTCCTCAGCCAGGACGTGGTGCATTACAATGCAGGAGGTTTAACTAAGAAGTTTATACTGCCTTTTCCCAGGCCTGCAGAAAAACTCGTTAAACTGTCATAAGATAATAACTACTTGTGTTGTTTAATAAACGTGCATGACATTAAAACAGTAGTTTTCTCCCCAGAAGTGATGATTTGTGCTCACCCTTGTTTACATGAAACATACAGTCAAAACTCAAAAAAGGTTTCAGTGCATTTTTTTTTTTGGCTTAAGCTTAGAGCACTTCATTGATGCAACCCAGGCATACACAGGTTGATACACGGCTTTTTCTCTCTTTTGCTCAGACTTGGAGCAGATTAAGAAAGAAACAGGGAAATAAGTGCTGGAATACCTGCTGTGCCTACGTGCCTTTCTGCCACCTAGTGCCAGTGATCCGGGAGGTTGTGTAAGGGGGAGGGTGTGGTGTACCTGCCTCCAAGGGTGCTGGCAAAACAGAGCAGGGCTGAGAATCCCACCCAGAGGATGTTGTTTTCCTCCGAGCCCTTCGTGGCATCTGGTGTTGCCAGGCAGTCAGGGAAAAGCAAGGATTTGCTGAGTGTTCCCGCAGATGTTGGAAGAGTTGAGTGATTTGTCCTATGACTCAAGGTTTATCCTTATCACACAGGATTTAAAAAGAAAAAAATCAAATGAATTACTCAAGTGTATGAGAAGATGGTGAGGGAAGCCAACAGAGGCAGTTATTTATGGATTCTGGTCAAGCTGTTCCTCAAGGAATTTGTACCTTATTTTTCCATTCTGTGCAGTTTACATGGGACTGGGTGACTTCACAGAACATTTAAAGCAGCTGTTTAGGAGGCAGCACAACTCCTTCTTGAGGCCTCCCAATTGTGGAAATGCCGGAAACTGTAGCATCTCCCAGAATAAGAGACACCCTCCCCACCCCCAGTAGGCTGAGTTCCTTTTTTTCCGTTATTATGAAATGATATTTCCTTTTTATAATATTTAATCCAAAATTTGGGGTCCTAGTGCATTGCAAGCCATAAAGTTTGGATCCAGAAATCTTTCAGAACTCTGGAATTTCTCACCCATTTATGTCTGTCTTGTCAGGGAGAATTCCCTTGACATTCCCAGAGCATTCCTTGTTTAAAATACTGTCGTGATATACTGTTGATAGTCTGTTTTCTAAAATAAGCTGTTACAACCTCCAAATGTGCTTTTTAATTTTTTTCTTATTTTATTTTTTCCATAATCCCCACACTGTGCTGTCCTGGCTCTATGGGGGCCGACTCCATTGAATTAAATGCCACAGCGACAATTTGAAATGTTCTTTTAATTCCCAGCAAGTGCTCCCTTGCAGTGACTTCATGCTGGGTGGAAAACTATTAAGAGTGCCCACCGTTCTGAAGTTCTACTTAAAGTACAGCTGGAACTAAAAGTGACTGCCAGCTTAGTCACTGGGACTCCGTGGTTTATGCGGGTAAGGTTGCGAAGTGTTCCCTCTTTTGTGTGGGGTTGCTCTGCAGTTCATGGATCCTTTAGGATAGCAGAGGGTTTCCCGCAGCAGCACAGCAATGCATTCAGTCTCCCAAGTGGCTTTTTGCAGCCCTGTGTCCCTGGGTAAATAGCTCAGGAGGTTCTAATCTCCTGAAAAACAATGCTGCCTAAAGTACCTATTTGTGAAGAGCACAAAGTTGGCACCAGCTTGAATGTTTAATTCCGCTTCAGTGCTGAATAAAGACACCAGTCATGACTGAGATGTGGACTTACAGAGGAGCTCGTCCCACGTGCAGAACTTCCTTTTTGTACGAGCAATGAGCTTCAGGTTTCAACACGGGCTAGTTGGCAGTGCCAAGATAAACTGATTTCATAGTCGCTGTCACTGTTTCTTCTTGTAATAATCACTTTGTAATCAGAGCCCCACCTGTTCCAGCAAGAGAGAGTAGGTTTAGCTTAGATAGATGGAATTTGAGATTTTTGACTGTGAGGGTGGTGAAGCGCCGGCACAGGTTGCCCAGAGATGTGGATGCCCCATTCCTGGAAGTGTTCAAGGCAAGGTTGGATAAGGGCGCGGAGCAACCTGGTCTAGTGGAAGGTGCCCCTGCCCTTGGCAGGGGGTTGGAACTGGATGATCTTTAAGGTCCCTTCCAACCCAAACCATTCTGGGTGTTACCTTGCTGTCACTGGCCACTCCTTGCTCTGGGCTCCTGTACCTGGTCAGGGGAGGATTGGAGCAGTTTGGTGGGGAAGAGTGACTGAAATGCAAGGCACCGCAGCCACCCCCCACATTCCCCTGTCGGGAATACGCCTCCCCCGACATGGGTGTTTTTTGGAGCCGCTTCTCGTCAAGCTGTCACGTCTTGACAGCTCTGTAGGCAGAACAAAGGAGCCCATCAGACCGAACATGATTTGTAAACAATGGAGAAGGAGCTTGTGCCACCCTGCAGCGTCTGACAGTGTGAAAAACCAGGGCCACGTTACCTGTGGCTGACACGCAGAGCTGTCCTTTAAAGTGGCAGCTACATCCTTATGCAAAAGTGCAAGAGAAAGCTGAATTTGGCTTCTCATGAACTCTCAGGGTTTTGCTGGCTCCTTAGGAAATTCAGTAGGACTCCACCCTTCTCATCAGGATGCTGCCTTTCTCAAAAGGGACAGTAAAATCAGGGCATCTCTTACAAATTTAAAATGCTTATTTAAAAAAGAAATTATTCTAATTTATGTTCTCAGTGTTTTCAATGATTTTGACATCTTCAGCAGTAAATTGGAGGATGAATACTGCAATTTTTCCTGTTTTTCCAGTAAGAACTTGGTTGCTGATTAAAGCCTTTGGTAGGGAGCGGGCAAAAATTAGTGCATTAACAGCCTAACAATGAAATCAAAGTGATTTAGAGTAGCATTATCTAAAATAAATTATTTTTTGTTAGTGCCGTGTAATGTTCTTTTAACTGATGACAATGGTTTATTTCTACTTAGATGAATAATGAAACTAATCAGTGAATTGCTTGAGAGATGCTTTTTTAAATTAGTCCCGCATTCATTTGAGAGTCTTTAATCTATTGCTCTGCGTGCTTATTTGTCATTGAATTCGCTGTGGGATGTGCAGGTTCTTCTTTTGTTTACATGAATGTGAGATAAAACACCTTCATTGATTGGCAATGGAGTTCCATTGTTTAAAAAGGGGAAAATGAGACAATGGGACCTTTCTGTCTTTGTTTTTATATGGAGGTACCTTTAAAAATTACTTGACTTACCTTTACAGAGAATTCACCCTGCTTATTTCAAATATGGAGGGTGTTACTACTTAAAACTATTTGTAAATTCTGTGGTAATTATTGCTTAAAAATGGGGATGAGTTGGTCATTTTTTTGCACATTTTCTCTATTAGACTGCATAAACTGAGGCCGTTTTTTTCTAGTCCACCCACAAGACTCTGGCCATTCATAAAAATTTTATGAATGAAGAAAATAACAAATGTGTTGACAATGAAAATAGCAGAGTTCCAGGAAGCTAATATTAGTGGAAATGCTTTTGTTACAACTGCGCTGCCTAAAGCCAGCATTTGTTAGGCTGGCTTACAATTCTAAAGAAGAAAAACAGCTGAGTTTTTTGTGAGCATTTAGCATAAATGACAGCTGGGTCCCTTTAATGTGAGAACTTACACGCTGTCAGCTCTGAACTGATAATTTGCCTAGCAAAGGGTTCTGATGTGGAAGGTAAAGAAGGAAAGCATTAGAAGGTTTTGTAGAGAGAGGAGAAGGAGCCATATGTTTCATAGTTGCTTATGGGCAACACTTGAGTTTAAGACTCAGGATTTGTGTGTGACCAGGCAGTTTGTGTTTGTTTGGACAAAGAGTTCCTGAAATGTCCCTGCAGTCTCAGCAATAACACAGATCTGTGATTTAAATGTCTGGAGAAAAGTCATGTGCGAGATAACAAGTGCAGGTTTCTCCCAGGTCATCCTAAGCAATTGCTCTTCATGAAGCTCAAAGCAGCTGAAATGTCACCAAGCAGCAGGGACACTTAATCCTTTGGCCTGTACAACCCCCCACACCCTGGTAACGGCACTGGAACTTTGTCTGTAGAAAGTTTTAACTATGGTCTTGTGGAAAATGGGTCCGTTGAACAATTTAAGCTAAAGGGTGATCTGTAGACTGTCTCTGATTGTGTGTGCCATGTCCTGAATTTCCCCATCATGATCTAATCTGCCCCTTCTACTTTCCTATGGCTCCTTCACACCACCTTGTCAGCCCTGATCTTGTTCTTCTGCTTCTTAGACTCTCTGAAGTGATATCTAGTCCGAGATGGAATCCAAACTTGGGAATTACTTTGTTGTTAATCAGTAGAGCAGGTGTGATTAAGTGGTTGCATTGTGAAATTTGTAGGCTTGGCTAATCCTTTGTTTTAAGGGAAAGGGAGCACAAGCCCGAGAAGAATGGGCTGTTTGGACACGAGCCACCAGGAGTGAAGTCAACAGGACTGAGCAGTAAATGGGGGGAAGGAAATTAGAATGATAAGCAAGAGATACAGGTAGCAAATAAGGATTTGATTAGTAAAAAATGTATGTAATTTGGAGCCAATGAGTGTTGATGCCTTTGTTTGTTAAAATGTAGAAATTCTGTAAATTTACACAATTTGTGGGTTGCCACCTTGCTCCCTACTTGGCCCAAACTGGGATAAAAAATAGAAATACCTCACGTTGGTGTGGGAATTGGCCCTGCACACCAGGCAGCAAGCCCATGTTCAGGATAACAGAAGGACAGAAACCAAAGTGTGTATGCAAATGACAACTGAGATTATCATCTCTGAGCAGAACAGGATATCAGCCTCCCTTGAAGGACAGCAAGTCATCTTGAGCAATATCAAAGGCTGTTTGCAACTCACAGAATTTGGAAGCATTTAGTAGCTGCTAAATGTCTATTTTGGGGGTCTAAAACTGCTCAACATTTACTAAAGGCACAGAATTTGTGACAGTGCCCACTGCTCTTAAAAGCAAGAGTTAATGTCTGCTGCCTTTTTCTGTGGCTTGGCACAGCCTTTGTCTTGGAAGGAGCTTTGATACATCTTGAATAAGAAAGGTGCTGTTATTTATAAAACATATCTCGTCTACATTTCCTCTGCTTCCCACCCCTTTACAGAGTATGTGAGCTCTCATTTGGTCAGGGTCACCTCAGAGATGAGATGTTCTTTGAATCTCAAGATATGCTCCCAGTTCAATAACTGTAAATTAAAAAGTGTTCTTGAGAAGGCAGATGCAGGACAAGAATGCAGCTGCATACTTAGTATTGCCCTGCTATGCTATCAGTGCATTCCTAGCCAGGGCTGGGTCTCAGGAAACTAAAATTTATTTTTCTGCTTAAGCATATCTCAATCCAGAGTTAGCTTGTTCATTAAAAAGCAGATTGTGACTTTATACAAGCTGAACAGAGTCTAGTTTGCTGAGAGAAGTAGACAAAGCAAATAAATCTAAGGCAGGAAAGAAATAAGACAGCAGAAATAAGTCCTAAAAAATGCAGAGTCTGTGCTGTAACACTGGGTCTGTTTTCTGGACCATGTCCTGTGTTGCAATGGCTGGTGAATGCATGATGCAATGTCAGATGTTGCTCTGGACATGTAAGTGGGGCCTCCCCGAGAGGAGAATTGTTCTGTGATGCTGCATCTTCTCTCCCTGGCATCTGCATTCTCCGAGGCCTGTGCAGTAGGTCCTGCCTCTGCTGCAAAGACAGGTTTTGACAGGTTTGATAAATAAAAATCCCTGCACAGTTTTTTTGCATGAGGAGAATATTAACTCTTGTATTGTAGACAAATGACATGCTGTAACTAAATCACACTGCTTTAAATTCACACGTCTCTTCAGCACCTTTTTCTTTCCGTCTGCTGGGCTGCACTGAAGTGCTGTGTGCTGCTTAAATGCCTGTCCCAACCTCACAAAAGGCTTGGGGCTGACAAGAAGATGTCCCACCCTTACTTTTCAGATCCTCTGGCATGAAAACGATACAGATGTAATTTATGACTATGTTTGGTGCACAGGATCCCATAACTATTTGACCTTGCACTTTTCTTCCCGTTAAGCAGCTACAAGAGCTCCTTAGCTAAAATGGTCCCTTTCTAATTTTAATTTATGCTAATATTAATTTATAATGTGTCTGGGCAGCTGGCTGTTTAAGGAGCTGCTGTCAAGCTCCAAATATCTTTGCCAGAGGCTTTGGAGTGACCCGTCCCAGCAACACGACCATGGAGAGAGCCAGGATGACTCCAGATTCCCAGTGCACTTCTGTCATCACAGCATTCCCTGTTCCTTCCTTCCTTTCTTCCCCAGAGGTCTCTTTTGTATATCAGCTCAAGAAGATCACTTCTATGGATTAGTTTTTTCCTGTTTTCCTGGTTATCTTGTTTTCCCTGTGTCCTTGCAGCTTGCCTGGAAGGCTTGTGGTCTGCCTGGCGTGGTCAGTACCTGCATCAGGACTTCAGGCAGTTTTGGTGTTGCAGAAAATTGTCTTGTATCCCATTTGTTGCATCCTGGTTTGGGGAGTGGGGGTCAGACCTGTCCTACATGTACTTCCCAGCTAATTTCTCTACTACTTTTTTTTTCCCTTCACTCCTAAGTCTCCTTTTTGTCACTTCGAGCCCTGCCAGCTCCCCGGGCTCTCCAGGAGCGGCTGCCACAAAGATGTGTGTGTTCTCCTCTGTAACACTGGTCCTTGTTTTGTGTTGCTAGGCTACTCCCTTCCAGCTGCCACTGAAGAAATGCTCCGTGGTGGGAAACGGTGGGATCCTGAAAAAGAGCGGCTGCGGCAAACAAATAGATCGAGCAGATTTTGTCATGCGGTAAGACAGAAACCCCAGTGACACATTGTCCCCCCTCCCCCCTGCTAAGCCTCGGACTTTTCAAAGCTCTTCAGTTGGGATTAATCAGTTATCATTTGCCTCGTTCCCCCGCCTTTGCAGGGCGCTTTACACAAGTGGTTTGGGCAAAAGTGTGAGGAGAGGCTAAAAAGGAGTTTGGGCTTGGTTCTGCAAAGGGTGTGGGGTCAGGTGGGTGAGGCTGTGACAGCTTGTGCAGTGTCTCAGGGAGGTGCTGAGGAGCTGCTTTTCCCATTATTTATGTAGTGATAGCTGGGGTGTTTTCATCCTGTGCTCTGTCCTCTGAAACTAAAAGCCATCTATGCAGCCCATGGAACTCAGGATGAGTAGGGGCTGATTTATGGGGCAAGGCTGAAGTTGGTACAAGCTGAAATCTTCCTGTGTTTTTCTTCCCTTGTGACTGAACTGTGGCTGGCTGGCTGAGGAAAGGTCGAAACTTTCCTTGATGCAGGGTTTTTGGGAATCTTCACATTTCCTTTCCCTCCAGCCTTCCTTAAGTTATAAGAACCTGTCAGGAGGGATGTTGAACCAGCTTTTGTGATTAAATTTGGCACTTTCTAGGTCTGCCATCCTTAAGGAATAAAGACAGATATTAGTTCCTCCCTGTTAAACATGAACAAGAGAAACATTGTGGGGGAGAAACTGGAGGAATGCTCCAAAAGACATGAGAAAAGGAGTTTCTTTGGGTTTCAGATGGATGCACAATGAACACCCACTACAGCAGGTCTCCTTATTAGACCCTGATGGCCGATTATAAAACCATACAAATTCGCACTGAACCGAATGCTATTGCTGTAATTTCTGGTTTGCATCTCAAAGACCAAAAATGCCTTCAGTGTTAAAGCAAAGAAATAGAACGAACTAAAGGCAGAAGGAAACATATACTTACAGCATTCACAGAAGAGAAGGTGTAAAGCACAGGGGGAGAGAGCAGCACTCTGATTGCCATTACTGCAAAACTCCTTGGGTGTTCCACAAACTAAACACAAGAAACTGCAGGGTATATGCCATGGTAATATTTTCTAGAAATTGAAATGCTGTAGGAGCAATCAGTTACAAAAACAATAGAAATTTTTTTGAAAAGCCCAACAAAACAGCAGTTATTGTAGCTTGATCATAAAAAACCTTTTATCTCCAGGGAGGGTGAAGCAACCATTATATGTACAGAGCTTGTTTTGATTTAGAAATGAGTGATAGGGAGAAACCTGCAAAAATCCCAGTTGCTGTCCGCAGGCTCTGTTGTATTAGTTATACGAAATCATATTCATGGAAAATATTTCAATTCTTTTGGGTTAGAAATTAATACACCCCTGGGAGAAGATATTTTTGCAGCAGGTGAAAGTCAGGATTTAGTTGATCTTTTCTAAATCTGATTTCTATAATCTGAGAGCTGAGAGAGAAAGAGCACAATGGTGACTTGCATAACGTTTTCCATTTTTTGGAAAAGAAATTTGTGTAATATCTTCAAAGTATTTCTGCAGTGTGAAACGTCATGCCAGGTTATGCCCTTGTTCTTTTCTTCCCTTCACATGGGTTTGGATTTCACTTATGTGTATTTCCATAAGCTTTGTCTTATGAGAGAAGATGGCTGCAGTCTTATGTTGTCATTGGTAAGGTTATTTAATGAGTTTAAACTCATCTCCTTGCTGAGCATCTTCTACAAACACAGAGATGAAAAGAGCAGCAGTTTTCAGCCCCTAGGGCATAGCAAGCTGTCTCTGCAATGAGAAAGGTGCATATAGTCTCCATGTTTAGGTAGTGTGCTTATAATGGGCTCTTCTTCTGATTTTCAAGTTTGTAATCCTTATTTCTAAGAAAAAAATTCGATTTTCCCCCTCCCTTCCAGCTAATGCTTATTTCAAGAGAGAAGTGTTGGGTACTAACCCTGAGCCACATTTTTGACTCTATTTTTCATGTACTTACTCTTCAGTACCAGGTGTAACAGTAAGAGAATTAAAGTTTCTTGGGATGAGTCTTGGGTTTGGTGTGTTCCTCACCTGCACAACACTCAGCACTCTGCTGACCTATTCCAGAAAATAATTGGAAAAACCAAGAGCTTTCTGTAAACCAGCTGATTTCCTGCAGTTTCCTGTGGACACTCAGGCCATTTCCTAGTGTTTCCTAATGCACAGTAAGGTAGGAATCAGACTGACTGATGAAAGGAATTAGATGTGTTTAAATAATGTGTCTGGGACTGGCTTATGAAAGAATTTTCATTATTTAGATGCTGAGATGATAAAAACTAGGGTGAGATCTTAGTCCTTCAGAGTGCTTTTAAATAAACTTCAACCAAAAATAGTTTCTTAAAAGCTTGCCCTATGAGCTTGTGTTTATTCAAAGCAGAGAGCATTAAATTGTCATCTGCCAGAGGTATTTATGCCATCTCTCTGCCCTAAGGCAAATCACCTATATCTTCCTTCACAAATATTTGTTTGACTTCCAATTGAAAACTGCTTCTGAGAGAGTTTCTACAATCTCTCCATATAGTATTACTCTGATTACTTTGTATCCTACCAGTGCAGGTGTAAGAAGCAACCTATTGTGATTTATTTTATTTTATTTTATTTTACTTTATTTTAAGGAACTCTTTCTTGATTTTTAACATCTTAATCATTCTTTTTGTCTGAGAATTAAAATTCTCTTTTTCTTATAGTGGTTTTTTTCTTTGTATCAATGACTGCAGTTTCTGAAACCTCTTCTTTTGATTCCTCTCTTCTGGCTTCTTTTGAAGTTGTCTAGCTTCTTTTAAACTGTGGTAGAGCAAACTAGAAACTGTTTCCTAACTGAGATCTCAGTACATTGTGCACATCTTAACAAATATAGTCATGAAAAGATGAAAATATTCCTGGAAATTTTGTGTTTCTTGGTGAATGTGATTGAATTCCCCTATGTTCCATGTAGGCGGAACATTGCTGTCCTTTTCCTTGGCATTTCTTGATGATGAGAGTTTAAGGTTTTGAGAGCTGGTATTTATATGCAAATCGATGCTGGTATAGCACCACGGTGTTTTTTTGGGTTTTTTATTTTGCATTAACAAAAGCTGCAGAGAGAAAACCCCCAAAACCTGACAACATAACCAACTAAAAGTCTTTCTCTGAAAAAAATTCCAAACTCTGCTAGTCTCTGAGAATCATGGTTTCGTTTTTGCCTTTTAAGCATTACAAATACTGTTCATAAATTTGTTTGAAAGGACAAATTTAATACCAGTTTTTAGTGTAATTTCTATGTATTGAGTAGATTTCTTCTGACTAATTTTTGTGGCAGTGCTTGGAGACTGTTTGGATTTCTGCATTTCCCCACAATCTGGTACAAAAATGTCCTTTTGTGCTTATAGGTGTGGGAGAGTAGGGAACAATTGTAGCCTGGTCCAGTGTTTATACAGCACTTTTACATTTTCTGAAGCCTGTCAGTCCTGAAGGTCATTTAAAATCTTGACTGTCTTTGTGTGCAGGTGCAACCTTCCTCCTCTATCCCGTGAATACAGCAAGGACGTTGGATCCAAAACCCAGCTGGTGACTGCAAATCCCAGTATCATTCAGAAAAGGTAGGGAGCATATTGTTCCTTTTCTGGTCAGGAAAGGAAAAATGCTTCATCCATGGTACAGAAATTAGTGCATCAGAGTTGTATTCTTAATAATCTGATCCTGGAAGGGGATCTGGAGAAGGTGAAATAGGCAATGTTTGGTGGTCGGTGAAATAATTAAAGACTAAACCCTTGATCTTTTCAGTATAAGCAGGGAAACTAAGATAGGTGTGTACTGATAGGTGCCCCAAATTACTCTGCTGGTCAGGTCAGCTGCTGCTGCATCCCACAGTTAATGAAGATGCTAATTTGGGTTTCTCTTTGCTTCAGCAGAGATAACCTCTGGGTCCTCACTGTCTTTGCATTATTTGTTTGATACTGACTTACAGAGTACAAAAGGGGTCAGGATGAAACTGCTTGACAGGTTGTGATCATACCAGCTCTGCTTTCTTAGGAAACTGGGACAAATTTGTGTTGTTTGTTAGAGTCGGTTGAAATTTTCCAAATGTCAGTAGCTGATGAGAGTGGAGGAAAAAAATGTCAGCGCTATCTCTCTGATTTTGCCTTCCTGAATTTTAATTGCCGTGTTCTTTGTTTGTCATCCGGAACGAGGTGGGCTGTTCTCAGGCAGAACAAGATGGGGTAGTAACCTGCCATGTTCACTGAAAAACACGAGAGAAAAGGCATAAACCAAGGGGATGAGCAGGAAATGATTGGGCATAAAGAAATGCATAATGTGAGTACTGGGAGGTGAAGGACTGTGAAAGGAAGCAAAGCAGGGAAATGAAATACATGGTGGAAAGCCAGGTGTTTTAGAAAGAAGAAAGGCACTGGCTTGGAAACAGATGTTTGATAGTATTTAAATGTAGTATTTTTCCTCTTTTTCAGGAACTGAAGGGTTCTCTAGTTTTGTGTGTGGAAGAGATGACAGTCTTTGACAGAGTAGAACAGAGAGGGCGAGCAAGAGGGAAATGGAGTAGTAATGAGCTTCAAGAGCTGATTCCAGGCAGAGTGCCTGAGTAGGAGAAGGCACAGAAGTGCTTGTGGGATGAGCTCAAAGCAAACCAAGCAGATTTGGCAGGGGATGGCACCAGGTGCCAGGCAAGATGAGGGAGTTACTCGAAGCAGTGGACCTGAAGACAGGGAATATGAAAGTCCTGTGGGATGTAGATGGCTAATGAGGTTGATTTATGAAGTGGGATGAAATGGCCAGACATTCCCATCAAGGAAAGAAGATCAGTTTGGCCATGGCATTTGGGATGAAATGAAGAGGAGCAGTGTGAAACACAAAGATTGCAGAGGGTTTTATAGTTTTCAAGGCAGAGGATTATTGAACTCAGGCATATTGGTTTTGCACCCTCCCCTCCACCAAGGCCTGGAGTAGAAAGCTCACTGTAGTTACTACTATTGAACAGAAAAGGAAAAGAGTTTTAGTGATGCTTCGAGGAGACTGTGGAGCTACACTGGAGAGATCATGGAGTTACCCAGCAAGAGGGAAAGCAAGGGATGAGCAGATGGTTGAAGAAGCAGGTGGAGAGAGTGAGGCGCTACTTTGTGAGGGGTGGATATCACAAGGAAGAGTGGAGAGGGGTGGGAAATGATGAAAAAGAAAGAGAGGAAGGAAACGAGATTGTGATCAATGTCAGTTTTCAAAGTGAGTGAACAATAACTGCGATGCAAGACCTTGGATGAGAGAGGAATGTGGAAGGTATGCATTGTATTGATTAGGGGGAGATAAACACCCAGTAACTGAGAGAGACATGGGGAACAAACTCATAGCAGTGAAAATTGGCAGAAACTTCCTCTAAGACTCCTCTTGAGAGATCTGAGGTTTTGCTTCCTCTGCCTGGTCAGGAAGAAATTATTTTTTTTTTTTTTAAATAATTGACTGATGTTTCCTGTGTGCTGTCCAAAGTCATTATTTTACCTCCTGTGTGTTAAGTTAGGTTAAATCTTGAAAGTTAAAATAGAAAAAAAAGACTACAACTCTGTCATCAATTTCTATGGAAAGAAGCTTTTTAGGGCATTAAGATTGCTTGTAAGTCCAGATTTTCATGAAATTCAAAGGCATTCAGATTGATGACTGATATGTATCTGCTTCTCAGCTGTAAGTTAACTAGCATCACATAATGGTATTATTCATTGTCATTCTTCCCCTCTCCTCTTGTCCTTACTTGAAGAAGTTGATATTGATGAGGCTTGACATCTCAATTATCTCGAGTGTCTTATGGCAGGTTTAGTGAATTGGTCCTGCAACACCATTCATGGTTTCTAAAAGATTTACCCTTACCAGATAATTTATGGTGAGGCATGTTGAGCAGGGCAAAATTTTCATACCAGGGACGTGGAAGCAGTTTTCTGTGTGGCTCTAAAATCAGAATTAGTGCCTTCAGAAAATCAAATTGTTGCCAGTAATTATTGCAGAGATACCACCATTTCCCTTTAGACTTAGAGCCTTAGGATGGGAGAGTCAAGATCTTAATCTAGGAGTACCTTAGTCAATGATGTTTAGAGATAACTTCTAAACATTGCTTTTTGCAAAACTTAGAGATCAAGTTCCTACTCTGTTTTCAGCAGGAAGTGTGACTGTGCGGGTAGTACAGTTTTCACTTGTGAAATATTTTACTCAGTTCTCATTTGGGTTTGAAAAATGATGGGGAATTTTCTACCCTAACTTAATATAATATAATACAGGAGAACTGACAATAGATGTACCATGGTAGAAATTTTCCTGTCTTGACTAAGAGGATATGTGATGACTGTCCCAGTTTCTTTTTTTGTCTAAAATTTTTCACAGGCATCTCCCTTCAATTAATATTGGAACTCACAGTCCTTCGAGCCTGTGTAAAATTCCTTTTTCCACTTGGTATTCAGAACTTACTTTTCTGTCAAAGCCTGTCTTGACGTTGCAGTTGGGATTGAAATGTTGCATAAAGCTGCTCCTGGGGCCAAGGTGACCTCTCCCATCCTCTACCCCTGAGTATTGTTGTGGGACTGCAGCCCCACATCTTTGATGTTGCCAGTTCATTTCCCCACCATCCTATAGTCCCTTATCTGCAGGGAACCACTCTGTAGGCAGAAGATTATTCTATATTTGTCCTGGGTTTTATTTTCTTTCCAAGAGTAGCTGCTCTAAGTCGCTGCTAGGAAAGAGGCAGTGCAGTAGTGAGACCTGGGATGTGCCTACAGCCATTCTTAAGACTCTGGGAAAAATCAGCAAGGTTATGTCACTTACAGGGATTGTTTCCATCTTCTGAACACTTGTCCACAGCTGTGGAGAGGGACAAGTCAGTGGATCACACATGAACTTAAAAATGCTTAACAGGTAGTGATGATTTTTGACCAATGGCATAAGATTTGTAACTAAGAAATTCAAGGAGTTATTTTTTGGGGGGTAGATTATTATCTGTTTCTAAAGTCACTGGATCTGGGCTGTTTAGGAGAAGCAAATGTTATGAATTTCTTACCATCTTCAACTCTTGCAAATGTCACATGATAATATGCTTTGTCTAAACTCTTCTAATTAAATCTGCCTACAAATGCTGCTTACAGCAATATTCCTTTCTAGTGCCATGTCTGCTTATCTGTCTAACCCATGCACATTTATATCATCAATAACATGGATGTAATAGTTCAAATAGAATTCAGTGAGTTTCAGCTCAGCTGGTGTTTTTTGGTGAGTATTTTATCCATGAGCTGTGTGGTTCTGACCTGTGTGGAAATGCAAACTTCCGTCACTGAACGGGAACATTTTTCTTTCAGTAAATTAATTCACCTTTTTGATCTCTGTGATATTTGACAAGTTTTTGCTGCATCCAGTCTTTTGCACTAAAGCACAATGAAGGAATGAGACTAAAGGCTAACAAATGCAATGATTCTGCCTGTGAGCTTGGAAATGTCAGTTAAATATCGCTGCTGTTTATTAGGTTCCCATGGATTTTGAGTGGGATTAACTTTGCTTTCTTGTGTCCCCTGCATCTTAGAGACAATTAATAATCTTTCCTGGACTCAGTCCTGGAGACATCTTTGAATCCAACTGACTTGCACTGTTAAGAATAAAAAGATGGAACTGAAGCAATAATTTAATTTGATAAAAGCTTGCTTCATCTTTGATTAAACAAATGTACAGTATTATGCCTGTTGCCGACACTCATGAAAATGGTACATAAAAATTCCTCTCGACTGTGTCTCCATGTAAAAACTGCATATTCTGTTCCTAGGTAGTCACAGAATAATTTGGTAATTGCCAAAGATCAGAAAAAGAAAGATGGAAACCTGCCCATAAAATACGTTATTGAAGGAAAACCCTTCGTGCTCATCTTGTCCTTTCTTTAGAAGTCAAGTGATGATAAAATCTTTCCTGTAAAGTCAATTAGTCACCAGATTTTAAATACTTCACACAGAGCTCCTTTTTTCATTCCTGGTATCCAAATTTATCTTGGATTATTTTACTGAGAAGGAGTCCAGAGTGATAAGAATAATTCTTTTGCAATTCACATTGCAAAATTGCCCTTTTATGTTCTTCTGCAAGAGCCTCTGAACATCTGTGCCAACAGCAAAGGGATAAAATTTCTGGGAAGTACTTCTTAAGAGGCAAGACTGTGATAAACTCCTGTATGTGGAGGTTGCTTGAAGTCCCATTTGTTGGTAATCAATTTTTTCCCTCCTCTAATATGAAGTTTCTTTAAAAGCTTTATACCTATAAGTGATGCCTTAGTTTCTCCTTGTGAAGAACATCTATTTTTGTCCTCGTTTGAAAGAAAAGGAAGTGAAACTGTGGGGGTGGAGAGGACTTGCCAGTGTTACCACCAGGCCAAAGGCAGAACCAGGAAAAAAAAAAATCCAGAATTTCTGATTGGTTTTGTGTTTTATTAGCTGATGAACAGAAATAGTGGAGTTGGAACAAGGTCCTGCTGTGATTGGAACAGTTTGTTACTATTATAGCCATGCTTTGGCCCTATTTAAGTAAATGTATTTTACTCTCTTATCCACCCCCTCTCGAGCATAAAATTACAACAATGAGCAGGAAGAAAGAGATCCAGGAACCCTTAGCCCCAAGGAAAGGACTGTTGGATTTAGAGGTGTCTCAAAATGCACCATTGGCTCCAAAGAGAAAGGTCAGGTGGTGTTGGTGAGATAAGAAACATTGGTGTGAAATTTTGGGTTAGGGAAATGGGAACCTGGAGGAAAAGTTGTTTAATTGGGTAGGAGAAAAGAAGGGAGAAGGAAAGGTTGAGGAGAGCAGTAAGAGTTTTCCAGGCTGAAGCTGAGGATGATGCCTCAACAGGGAAAGCAATTCTTGGATGTTAGGAAGAACTTCCCAGAGAACCTATAAAAATCTTCCTGTTGCAGTAATTTAAAGGTCAAATTGATATGGGGATGAAATGGGAGATTATAAATGCGATGTCATGAAATCATGGTTTGATGCTTTCTCTTAAACAAAAATAAATGTTTTATTAATAGTTGTCATAAAGCAGAGACAGAAGATACCAGGATTAAAATAATCCATTTGGATTTGTGATTGAAATATCCTCAAATTTCAATTCTAACGTGTGTTTATTTTAGAATTGGAGAGGAATAGAATGCATTACCTTACACGTGCATTTGTAGGTCTCCTGTCTTCAGCTGGGATTTTGATGATAATCATCATTATCTCCATTGTGAATGACATTTTAATTGCAAAATCATTGCCTTACCAAAATCACCAGTGCTTGCCCATCTGCGGGGATATTCGTTAACACGTTGTCTCTCACATTTTCATTTTCTTGGCAAGCCGTGGCAGGAAGACTGTTGCTTTTCTTCCTCCCCCTTCTCCCACCTCCTGGTGTCTTCTTCAGACCACTGCATCCAAGAGTCTGCCAGCACTACCAAGCAGAGACACAACCAGCTGTCTGATTTTCCATTATTAGGCCTGTGAAATGGGAAAGCTATATATGTCCTCGAGCAAATAATGCTTTTAATTAAGGTGATTTTTTTCCGTCGTTATATTCCTGCGGTAGGACTTGATGTGGGAGCTTCTAAATGCTACTGCCAGTATGTGGAATTGTGTACTCAAGTACCTTATGTTTAAGTATGAGAATAATGTTTTCAAAGTCAGTGGAATAATTTATATGTACTTTGTTGTTTGTCTTCTGTGGACAACCCGATTTTTTTTCAAGGTAACATCTCCAAAAGTTTGTAAATGCTTAATCCATGTTTAGGTAACCAATCTTTCTTCACAGCCTTTGACTTTGATCTGGATTTTTTTTTTTCCCACTATTGCATCTCTTGGATCTTTTCAGATATTGATTGGAAAGCAAATATATATTTTTTTAATATATGTATATGTATATTTCTTTTAAATGAAGGTACAAGGCATCCTGAAATCTGAAGGACACAGAAAATTGCTACTTCTCTGCAGTCGGGCAGATTGTGACATTCCCGCTTTTTCTTTTGTTCCTGTCTCTGAATAACTTTCACTGTTTGCAGCATCTGCAGCCATGTGATCCCATAAACTTCAAAGAAAACCTGCAAATTCAGGGGACTACCACAGGAGTGTAGGAATTATCCTTATGGATAACAGGCCGAAAGCTTTAGGTTAAAGTATAGCTATCAGAGAGGCAGAGGGGTTAATTAGTGTCTGTTTTCTCATTAGACAGTGGGGAGGGTTGCTGAGAATGGGATTATCCAGCTGAGAAGGCTGGTGGGTTTTACTCCTCAGTGGGAAGGCTGAATCAGTAGCACTTGGAATAGATGCTGAAGGAAAGGTTGAATAGAGGGAGAAATGCTGGAGTCTTTTAGAGGAACAGACTCTCTCCTGATGTAAATCACTGCAGTACTTCACAAACTTCAGGGATTTTTATGTAAACCAGAAGGTAGATGGATATTGAGAAATTTTTTTTTCAGGAGTTTATAAGTGAATAGCCAGAGCAGTAGCAGAACCACTAAGGAAGAATTTTTGGGACTGATTTTTTCACATGTTCTTTGGTAATGGTAAAAAAAGCAGAGTAGTGTCTCAGGAGAGGTTTAGATCAGATACTAGGAAAAAATTTTTCACTGAAAGGGTTTTAAAGCATTGGAACAGAAATGGTGGAGTCACCACCCCTGGAAGTGTTCAAAAAATGTGTGGATATGGCACTTGAGGACGTGTTTTAATGGTGAGAATGGTGGTGGTTGATGGGTGGACTTGATGATCTGAGAGGTCTTTTAAAACCTTTAGGATTCTATGATTCTGTCTGTATGAAAAGAGTGGGGGGAAAAATGTCAAAGGCAGAAAAAATCAGTTACTCTGACTTAGTTTAGTACATGGAAAGAAGGTGGAATGGTTAAACACTGAAGGGTCAGAAGGCCCTTCACAGGAGAAACAAAGACATTAAATGCCATCATCACTGAGGAAAAAGTGTCATCAGGGAATAAAACCTATTTTCAAAGCCAAGGTGTCCCAGGTTTGAAAGTCAGTTCTCCAAGTCTGTCTCAGAAAGTTGTGAGCTGCTGGTACTGACTGATTTATGTTCCATAAGAAGCCTTGTAAACAGCTTAGTTCTGACAACTCTAGAATGTGTTTTTAAACTTGGAAGCAGGCAAGTGGGAGAAGAAAGCGTCGAGCAGCTCTACCCACAGGCTCATTACTGCTCATTAAGAGGTCTTTGGAGGAAATGTTGATTTTATTGTAGAGATGTCTGTGTTTCACTTGCATGCAGGCTGACAGAATGAACAATTAGGTAGCTGTGTATATGCAAAATGGGTAGAATATTTATGGAAGCCAGCATTTCAAAATGCCAGAGCAGGGAGAAAAAGACAGACGAGTTTTGGAAGTTTTTTTTTTACCAGAAATCTTTGTTTTTCTCTTTTAAGTGAGTGGTCTCAGGGCAGCCAAGAAGACAGTGAGTTGTGATTGCAGAGTGTTCTTCTAATGGTTTCCCTGGGCCTCAGATGGGATTCTGTGGTGCAGAGGGATTCAAATAAAGTGCCCTACAGTGGCACCAGTTCATCTGCATCTTCCACCAGAGGGCTTAGCAGCAGGAATTCCTCTGCAAGAGGGTAAGAGGACCCCAAAAGCCGAATGGTGATGACAGGAAGAGAGTTTAGTGACGAAAGAAGTCTTGGTAACTGCAATGCTCCTGCTGTGGTTTCTATTCTCCCAAATGTAAACGGAGAAAACACACAGCAGAGGTGTGTCTGCATTTTAGGATGTGATATGAGAGGCTGTCCTGATTATTTGTAAACATGGAAGACTATTTTATCAATTTCCTCGTTTTTTCCTGGCTAAGTGGAGCAACAAAAACTTCTTTTGAGTTCCATTGACACACAGGACATATCAAGGAATGGTGTGGCAATCCTGTCAGTTTTGTCATCCCTGTAAGACTGAAAGTTTTCAGTGTGTTTACTCGTGTTAATTAAAGCCTGAGCACCTGGGGAATAATCATAAAATAAGCTCAGGCCTGCTTGAGTTTAAATTTGAAAAATTAGAATACAAAGCTAGAGCAGAGTGTGTAGACAGCTTGTAATGTTGAACTGTATTAACAGCTAACAAAAGATGGAGCTGTAAAGTGGGAGTATAAAAGATCTCCAATAGGGTAATTTTAACACTCTCCCTTGAGTATGTGAATACACAGTTGTAAGATTTGGCATTGCTGATTTTGGCAGCTGTCTGTGCATTTGAATAACTTGTGTACTTCTCACAGAGGCAGGAAGGATGCTAAGATCAGACCCTTAAGGTTCTGACTCTTTTAAGTCAAATTGCACACTAAAATTAAGGGTTCATTTCACATGAGTTTTGAAACAATACACAAGAGATTTCTCAAGTGTCTTAGAATAAGAAATTTTAGCTACTTTTTGAACTTTTTGTACATGAAATTTTACAATTGTTTTTAACTTCATTTGTGACAGCCCCTCTAACTGGCTTGTCTAAGGGGTATGGATTCTTTGTACTTTAGAAGGAAAACGAAATTCATTTTTCAGACTGGAATGTTTCACTGTGACTTTCCTACCTTTTTTGCTTTACTCTGTCTAGAAGGATAGCAAACATTGTGCCAAATGGCAGCAGTGGGGTTGGAAACATGATCTTTAAGGTCCCTTCCAACCCAAACCATTCTATGATTCCCTAAAAATGCATATATTATTACATTTCTAATTACTTTATTCTGTTACTTGGTGGGAGGGTGTTGATTCTTGAGTGATAATTATTACTTCTGCTGCTATTGGCAGGCCTTACTTACAAAGAAGACAGTGCTTCTGCCTGGGTTTATGCCCAGAGCAATGTTTCTAATTAGTAGCAGTGGTGAATTTGTACTCAGAATACTCTTTGCTGAATTTTTCAGTGCCCTGCCTGTTTTCATGCAGCAGGTTGGCATTGAGTAACACTGATATGAAGCACAGTGTGGAACAGAGAGCTAAGCCTGTCGCTGTTTCCATGGCAAAAGTTCGTCTTGTGGTTTAAAAGATTGTGGCTCGTTTAAAACTTGAATCAAGATTTTCTTCCTCATTCTGATCTAAGTCTTATCAGCTTCAGTCTCTGTTCTCATGTGCTATCCAGTGATGAAGTACTGTAAATCAGTGATGTAGATTTACACCAGATGGTTGTATTTACTATCCAGCCAAGAGGGAGTCATCTAATGTTACCTTTTCCAGCCCCATTCCAGGCAGAGTCTGGCTAAACGCTGTGGGTAGATTTTTAAACACCCAAGTCTAAGCATGTAATTTATAAAATTCTTCTTACTTTCTGCAGAGACTGAATGGATACAGATAGCTGTATCTGTACCTTTTCATAGCTGAGGTGACTTAACCAAATTTTGGCAGTGCTGCAAATACACAATCAAAGCAGCACCACCTTGGCAGGTTTGACTTGAAATCTTTTTTACAGCTAAGCTTTGAGGAGGATTCGCAGAATCACAGAGGGGCTGAGGTTGTGAGGGACCCCTGGAGATCACCTGCTCATCCCTCTGCTCAAGCAAGGCCACCCAGAGCTGGCAGTCCATGTACTTCTTTAGAGACTTTTAGAAACAACTTGAAATCTGGTCTGTAGACATAGCACTTTTCTACCTGCTCCCAATGACAATATTAAAGACTTTCAAAAAGACTGAAAGACCAAATACAGCAAGCAGGATAAAATGATGAAACACAACTCAGTTATCTTTTCTTTTTATAAATGTCAGTTCAGATGGAAGATCTGCTTACACTATACAGGGTAAAAGTGAGTGCTTTGTAGATTCATTAGACTAATTAAACTTGCTCTTGATATGGTGAAGAATTGCTTTTCATATATATCTGACCAATCTGTGTCCTACCTTCCATTATGGTTATGCCAGACTGATATTTGGGGAAAACAGCAATCCAAGAAGTAGCCAGATTTGCATCCTGCCAGTGGACTTGTTGAGTAGTAGTCATGGCAAGAAAACAATAAGAGTTAAGCTTCATTTTTTAAGAAATCAATTAACTTATAAAACAAAAGAAAAAAGCCCAATAACCAAACACACCCTTCTTTTACAGCAGTTGCAGTGATCAATTTTGTGAGACCTGGGCTTTTTAACAGAAGTTACAAATTTAGTCAGACATATATCAGAGGTTGCCAGCTAAAACACAGTGAAGACCTGGCTTCGGTGGCAGGTTTGTTGTAGGCTCCCATTATTTGTGGAAGATAAGAAGAATGAATAGCCAGGAGAAAGCTTTCTAAACCTGAATCAGATCAGGGGCAAAGGTGGAGCTTCTGTGCTGATCAGAATCTGATCGTGCTGCATGCACAGATCCAAACGTTTTTCATGGATGTAGAGCACAGCTGTGAGAGCCAGGAAAGCTTGTTGTTCCCTAAATGATTCATTCCAGGAGATGGGCAGCTCATCATCTGCTCATGCTCTTCCCATCAGCCCTGAAAGGATCAGGTAAGCTCAGTTTACTCCAGGGTGACCCAGCTGGGGCTTCAGCAGGATGTGCCAAACAGATGGGTATCCCAGGAGTCCTATTTCTGCCATATTCTCAGAGCCTGTGAGATCCAGGTCTGGATCACCGAGTGCTTGGAGGGAGAACAACACTAAACTTGGGTGTTCCTGTTGGCACAAAGGTGTCTGGATACCGCTGTCAAGGAAAACGAGAGTCAATTCAGAACTGCAGCTCCTTCACAGGTTGTCTCTGGGCTGGAGTCCACTCCCACCTTGTCCCAATCAGCCTCCCAGGGAATGATGACTGAATCTGTTCCCGTCCCTCTGTGTCAGGCAGAAAGGCTGTGGAATGTGGGTGCACGTTTTACACGTTTTACAAAGCACATTTTACAGCGAGTGGCAGGGTTTGAGCTGGCCTTTGGGAAGGGTTTCTGACTGCTGGTTCTCAGCTCTGATGGGGAGCAGGAACCCAAGGGCTTGTTTGTGGGGTGGGATTGAAAAGATTTGATCTCCATCCCACTTCAGAAGGTGCATTTTTTGTAAGTTGAAATCAAGCTGCTGTTTACACCTTTGCGGAATTGAGGTATTTAGGAAGGCAGGCGAAATATCCCTGTCCCTCATTTTCAGACGGGATAACAGAAACACGAGGGAGCCATCACAGACCAGCAGTGGGTCAGAGTGAAGTCCAGAGCAGCATATTCCTGGCTCTTTGCCCAGTCTTTAATCATAGGTGTGTGCTGAGGTACCTGGTGTGAAGAAGACTTCACGTTCTTGGCTGCTCACGCAGTTTCTTTCATGAGTATTAAATCTGCATAGAGAGATTAATGGGACCTGCCAGAAAACCTCTTTCTGTCCACAGAGTTGCTAATTGCTGTTCACACACTGTCAGGATATTGCAGGGTTTGGTTCTCATCTCTGATGCTTCTTCCTCAGATGCAGAGGTGCACATCAAGAAACAAATTTACCGTCCAAGGGATTTTCCTCTGGCACGGACTGACAGGATCCTGAGCATCCCATTTTCCTACAGAGTGGATGATGTGGGATGTGTCCCTTCCTGTTAGTTTTCTGCAACCACTGAACAGCCACAGCACAGAAGGACCTTCAACATCCTCCTTTTATTTTTGCCAGTGTTGCTGGGTCAGCTCAGTTCCGCAGTACTGTTCACCCTTCCTCTCATTTTGCCCTTTGCAACCTTGCCTGAAAATGTGTCTCTGTGAAATGAAGCCTTAAATAACACCATTAGCAACAGTCCTGGAAACCCAAGGAAAAAAATAATAAATTAATCAGTGGTGGTGATTAATGGTATTTACTTACTTGGAGTAAAGTGGGTGTGAGATTTCAATGGAGTCTTTTTTTCCCTTTGTGTGCTTACCAGTCGCAAAGGAAAATACTGCCCTGTAGAGTGAACTGCCATTTAAGGGACTGATTCCTTGGACATGGAGAAGGGCATTCATGCTTCACAAGCCCCAAATTGTGTTTTGTTGTCTTCAGGTGGCTCTACTGAGGATCTGCTGAAGCCCTGACACAGAATTTTCCATATGAATTTTGCTTGTTTTGCACTCTTCAGAAAGGCTTTTCATTCCCTGAAGGACACTCAGTGTTCCTAGTGGCAGTGAGATTCCTGTGGTCAGGGCAGAAACTGGGAAGCAAGAGTTATGTTGTGTGCTAACTTTCACATATCAGGAAAGAGCTTTTGCTTTAGAGAATTTGTTTGAGAAATTGGCTGTAATGTTGCTGGCAAAGAAGGGAGTTGTTTTTTAGAGTAGGTGTGGAGTTCCTGATGATTTTTGTTAGAACTCAGCATCCTCTGCTTAGAACTGAAGTGAGACTGTTTTTGTCTTTGAGAAAGGGGTGAAGATCTTAAATTGAGCTGAGATATTAGGTAATCTAGTTCCCATTTGCTATTTTATGTTTTATTCAACCATTTAATCTGGCTTTCAGTGTAAAGCAGCATTGTCTAGCTGAGGGTGTGTGTGGGGACTGAATCCAGCCCTTGGAAAGCTGCTGTCCAGTCTCACTTCCACTGGAGGAGATGAGGAATAGCTGGTCAAGCAGCAAACACAGTCTGAGTGGCCAGGTGACTCCTTCCCAGCCCAACCAAGGGAAAATTGCTGCTGCTGGAACCAGGGAGGAATGGGATGGACTGGCAGCCACAGACGAGGTGGAGGAAGAGCTTGGCGTGGGGGGGGGGGTTGACAGATACAAAGATCTAAACCCCAGATCTGCTTCTCATCTTTCTTGCACTGTGTTTTCTCCCTTCCTCACTGAAGATGTAATGCCAGATCTGTGGGGTTGGAAGCAAAACTCTGTCAGTGCCATTAGGAGAGGAGGCCAGGACAATAAATGGGACTGATGTGGGGGCAAGGTGTGCCCCTGACAAGGCTCATGTTCCCTCTGTATTGCAGACAAACCAGCCACGAACATCCTTCAGCAGCCCCCTGGCAAGGACTCGTCTGTGAATCGCTCAGAAGCTCCTTTGCCACTTCCTTTAGTTTTTCCAGAAGTTTAGAGCTGTGCAGAGTGACTGAGGGGGTTGCGTGCTTGGACTGTGATCAGTGAGTGCAAGCTGTTCAGGCAGCTCTGACAGCAGCAGCCTGGAGAAAGAGGACATCCTAGGATGTGATGAAGGGACAGCTTTCAGGAGGGTGGCTCGCTAATAGAGCCAGGCATACGTTGTCACTGTTTTTCCGTGCGTATCCTTTCACTTGGTGAGAAAAATTGGTTCAAACCTAGGTTTTTCCTGCCTTTGTACATTTGCTCCCAACAGATAAGCACATTTCTTTTTAAAATATTTGCTGAATCTGTAAATTCGCCCTGAATTCTAGGGCATATTAAGGGGAGGGGAAAAAAAAGGGTGGTTGAATAAAGAATTTTAAGAGGAAACTTTTTATAAGGTAGGAAATCATCAGCTATCTCCTCTCCTGCAGCAGCTGTGGGCTTGGAGTGAGAACAATTTGAATATGGAGTGTTCAGTGCTCATAACAAACTGCTTACAAATTGCACAATACAGGTCATTTCAAGAATTAAATAATTTTCAATGACTTTTTGATGGGTGCATGGGCTGCTCAGTGGGCTGTTTAGTAGCCCTCCTAATAACTCTGGTGTTGGTTTGTTTGCTCTGCCATATTCACTTAGCTCTGAGTCATTGTGAGCTGATGCAGAAATTATCTATGAGTCTCTTCTTGATATTTAAATTATATTATATTAAGCAGCATGCTTCATGCCATATAAGCCTTGACTCAAAGATCTGGCTGGATTAGCCATGCAGGCACAGCTGGAGTTACAGATAATGGATAACATCCTCAGCTGGTGTATTATATCCGTATAATTCTAGGGAAGCCAAGGGAGCTACGCTAATTCTCACCATCTGAACAGCTACAGTTCCTGCAATTGCTCTCTTTCTTTCAGCTGCCAAAGCTTATGTTTGTGCCTTTGTGCTTCTCCAGCGGAACTTAATGATATCCCTTGTGTCTGAACAGGGCAGAGTGCCCTATAAACAATAGGCTTTGTTTTGAATCACTGAGTGTTGGTGCTGGGAGCTGCCTTTGCCTTTCCTCAAAACCGAGGTGTGTGCAGCGCTTCTGGAGGACCAGCTTTAGGTCACTTGTGAGGCACTTGTACCTTTTACTGTACTCTTCATTTATAATGAAAGCAGCACTGAACCAAGGCTGGTTATTGAAATTAGCAATTCATAAGCCCATTTCATACCGTAGCCCTTAATTAGAGACAGATTCCCCATTTCCTTTACCATTTAAATTATTTACACTAATGTGTCTGCTTTCCAGATGTCCACAGTGAAACAGAAACAAATACAAATTATTGCAGAAATCTATAACATAAACAAGCCTCTAGTTCTTTAAAACTCAGGAAAATAATTCCTGAATATTTTTCAAAAGGTTTTCCCCTAGTCCTTGGGAAATTTTCTGTACAAAACCCAACCATTATTTGTGGTTCTGGCCAAATGTATTAAAAGGAGTGGGTTGAAGTGTGTCTTAGCCCTCCCCCAAAACCAATCCTCTCCAGCCTCTCAAAGAGAAGAGAAGCTGCCTTACCTGGTGAACAATGTTTGCAGCTGCTGGGTCTCACTTCAGAAAGCATCTTTGCTAACTGGATTTGTATCTAAGCATTTTGGATGGAAGGCTCCATCAAAAATGTTGCCCAGTTCCCATCAGTTCATGTCAGCAAGCAGAAAAACTCTGGATCAAACTCTTGGTAGCCTTTTATTCTCGTAGTGGCATCGTAGCTCCCAAATCAGTTACTCTGGATTTGCAATTATGTAATTAAAAGCAGAATTTGGGTTTGGAGGAAACTGAGAATTATTAGGAACTAGAGGCTTCTGATTATTAGCTGCAATTGTAATTTCATGTTGTTTTTATTCAATGATGAACTACAGAATGACTAAGACAGCCCTTCTGGCAATGATTAACATGGATAGAAACCTTTGTGTTTCCAAAAGGCTCCCGCTCCCAGTTCCTATATATTTTCCAATGCCTGTGCCTTTAAGTTCATGTGATTTCTTTAGAGACTGTAATTGGATATTTTTATGGTGGATAGCAGGGAAGGCTGTCTTATATTTTGCAACCTGACATTACGATGACTACCCATAAACCAGCAATGTGCTTTTGGCCACCAAAACACTAACGCTCCTTTCTCTAGGAATCAGCCAGCCCATCATATGTGTGGCAGCAGTAGTGTATTATCAAAAAAACCTTATGATATCTCATTTTTAATTTACTGCTGCTTCATTTGGCTTTTGCCAGGGGACTCTTGGAGCATTTTGAGTATGAGGAAAAACTCCTTTTCCTCTCCTTGGATGTAAATGTCCAGCGTGGGTGCAGTTCACTGCTAATAAGAACAGTTTTACTTGGTCAAAATGTGAGGGGGAAAAATACAAGTCTTTTATCTAAGCACCAAGAACTGAAAGTAGCCCTGGCAGTTGTAGGCTCAGACAGAGCACACGTGTGCCTGTGGTTGAGTTGGACAGACAGACAGACAGACAGCTCACTTGTGGCAGCAGTGCCTGCTGCTTCCCCCTGTTTTAGCAGAAGTGGAACAAGAATTTATATCCTCCCTGTAGGACATTAGGAAAACCTGATCTCCACCAGCTGGTTATTCAGTTCCGCTCTGAAATAAGAAATTTTTTTTCCTGTTTATTAACCATTCTAACGAGTTAAAATTGAGCTAATGAGAAAAGTGTTATGTCTTTAACGTTTGATGTTTAAAAAAAATTCTGATTGAAAGATAATCACGTAATTTACGGGCATTTAATCGCTTCTTCAGAAAAAGCATTTTTATGCTAGTTGGTGAAATCCCTCAGAATGATTATTCTTCAGGTAAGCTCTGAATTTCTGGCCTCTTTGCAGAGAGACACAAGGGCCTCATGCCTTAGGTGTGTATTTACTTAGCCAATGCTGCACATGGATTGAAGTGCTCATTCCTAGCTGCTTGCTGCTGATTTGAGGCAGAATTTGTGCAGTTTGGTGCATGTTCTGTAGCTCAGCTCATCTCCGAGTGTGGCTTTAGCAAAGTTGGTGAGCTCTGGCTTGAAACAGCCTTCACGAGTTTCTTTTTCCCGATTTTCCTTGGAGGTAGTAACCCCTAGCAGGAGGCGAGAACAAACAGTTGGGAGAACAGGTCATTACATTTTAAATCATCACAATGAATGTGAGTCAGAGCCTCCAGCAATTCTGCAAATCCCTCCAACTGTTTCTGTTTAGCTTTCTACTGTGAATTGTAACCCCTTTTAAAGAGCATCCTTTTGTCTTGTCCTTGCAGTCACACATCAAACCTGGGAGGGTTCTCTTGTGCAGCTGACAGTCATTCACATCTGCCAGCAGCAGTGTCTCTTTATATCGTAACTTAACCCCCGGATTTTAAAAAGAATCACCCCTGAAGTGCATTTAAAAGTGAGAAATCAGCAGTGATTTGTGGGAAAAAAAAACCCCAGAGGTGCAAGGAATTTCGAGTTGTTCAGAGAGTGATAGAAGGACAGAGGGATTAGGCCACGCTGTGATATCTGGAGGGAACATTACAGCCCACAATTCTGAATGCTCCGCAGAGAGAATCTGTTTTTTCAGTAAGTGGCTTCTTAGTCAGCACTGCGAAAGCTTAGATGATCTTTCTAAGAGTTCCCTGGCGCGGAATGAGAGGGAGAGCTTACAGTAAAGCTTTTTTTAAATCAGCAGAAGGGGGAAGTTGATCCCTGAATTACACAACAGCCATGCCAGCTAAAAACGGATTGGAAACAGCTGCTCTCGATATCAAGGGTTTTCTCCCCACATAACCAAAAATGTTCGCTCATTCACAAAAATGAAAATATAATTTTTTTTTTTTTTTTATTGCCCTGATAAGCTGATACAAACACATGATTCAGAGTGCTCCAGCACTGAAAGAGGGGTCAAGGTCCTTGATTATTTCCTTCTCTGTTCCAAGCAGCCCTTTCTTCCCCCAGCCCTAGGCCAGAGTAATAAGTCTGGCACATTTAGCAGAGTCACAAACAAAGGGATGGTGTGTCTGCCTTGCTCCTGGCATAGATCTGCCCCCAGGAAAGAAATATTTTAAGCAATGGTTCAGTGATGTAGGTGAAAGCATTAGAACTACTTGGCCTTTACATGCTGTTCTGCACTCGCTTCTCCTTTGTCTCAGTACAAATTAAATGAAAGAGGTTCTCTAAATGTGTGCTCAAGAGATCTGAGAGTGAAAGCCGTGGTTTGAAATCCCAAAGATGATTAAAGCTTATTTCCTCACTGATCTTGGACTCAATTACAACAGTAGATTTTGGTTCCTGTCGGGCATCGCTTCCTGGGAAGCAAAGGCAGAAATTCCACAGGGAATAAGGCAGTTCCTTGTCTTTTCTGGAGGCCTTGTTTCCAGGCTGGCAGCACAATCAGTTGATGCAAACACTGTGTATGTTGCTGGGCATTATTTTTGTGGTTAAAGCCGCCTGTGTGTTACTCTCCTGTGGAGGATGTCAAAAAATAAATGAGGAAGTCCTGGGAAATGGGCTTGTGGTGATACCTGAGAGTTCATGTGACTCTGTTGGGAAGTGAGGAGGAAGGGCAGATGTAGGAGATAAGGAGGGAGTGGGATGTGGAGAAATGCTGTGCAGTGAAGGTACTTGCTACAAAATAATTTCTGAGGAAACATTATGAGATTTTACTTTGTGCTATAAGTCATTTGATAAAGGTCCTTCGGAGAGGTTTGTGGGGGAGGGAACATGTTACTGAGCTGCCTCAGTTTAATTATTACCTTGCTAGTGTTCCCATAAGCAAAATAAATGCTTTTGCTGTCATGGTTGCAACTCTCATTTTCAACCAAATGAAATGGGACAAATTAAATCAGAGTATTAATTTATGTATTTCTAAATCCAAGTCCTGCAGAACTAGGCATCTGAGGTAATGCTTAGGCTTGCTTTTTCTCCCCCACAGCTTTCCTCTGCAATGGTTACTCCAGAATTTTAAACCTCCACAAAACCTCAAATCTTTAGCAAACCACCAAAAATCAGTGACTCCTCATCAGCCTAGCTACAAAATAGTTTGCAAAGATGTCCTGCTCATCAGCCTAATGATAAGAGGATGTCCTCAGCCTGCCTGGCTTCTGATGAGGAGAAGCCCTTGCAGTCAGTCGTGATGAAGGTACTGAGAGGTTTTGTGGTGTGGAGAAAGAGTGGCTGGATCAAAGGGGTGATTAGTTGTTACTGTGCCATTAAAAGTATGTTCAGAAGAGCTCTGCAGGGCTGAGCAGGTGGCAGATTCTCTCTCTCTCTGGTTTTTGGTTTCCCTTCGGCATGAGGGAGGCAGGTCAGGCAGACCCTCTGCACTTGCAGCTGTGGCTGCTCTCACAGATGTGCCAGAGGGACTTCTGGACTCCTCCAAAGGATGTTTTTACTCCTTGATAAACTCTGCTGTTAGCAGGAACCATGTGATTCCATGGAACAGCATGGATATTGGATGACAAAATGAGTTTAAAATGGCACTGAGTCCCATTCACTGCACACCAGGAACAGACTGGGGTTTTTTCTTCCTTGTTTCTGCCCTTTAAATCAGTATTTAAAAACAATGCAGTGAGCTCTGCTGCTCCTTTTGTTTGCCATTCCCGTTGCCTTGTCCTTGGGGGTGACCTGTCAGTCACTCATCACCTCTTCCTGGTTAATCTTTCCCTTTTCCACGTGCAGTGTTTGAACACGCTGCCCTTCCTCCAGAGGCTTTGTTCCCTGTGTGCATTTCTTTTGGCCCCTCCTCTGAGGAGCTGAGCACATCCCATAACATGCCATACATTTCCTTCCTCCTCATCTGTCTTTTCTCTTCTGGCCATCCACGCAGCAATTTCCAGGTGATTAATGGGAGTGGAGAGTGTGTAACAACACAGGCTGGGCCAGGCCCCCATCTGGAATCATTAAACCACATTATCACAGCACATACACAAACACAGCCGATCCACAGCTGGGCTAAAACTGTCCTGCCACACACCTGGCCTGTTGGAGAAGCTGTGGTAGGAAGAGCTCTTTGCAAAGTCTCCTAAAAATACATTTTTTCACACGTCTCTGTAGTTGCAATGTTTTAGAGGGTTTCATTCCTTTGTGTAGCCACACCCTTGGCTTCCGTTTTTGCTGGGTGAGTAAGAGTATAAAAATACCTAATATTCTGTGAGGCTTTAGTTAGAGCTGTGTGAGATGTTTCTTTGATATTATTTGCTGTCTCAACAGTGTCTATCACTCTGCTTTGTTTTCCTTCCTAAACTGTAACCTTTTCATTGCAGAGCCTGTGTTGAGGCCATACCATACCAACCATTTCAGACACCCTTATTGAGCATGATAATAGTGATAAAACTAGAAAACAAGGAATGTTGTCATTCACCATGAAATATTTTGTGGAATTACAAGCACCAGCACATCTTCTTCTTGATGAAGCTCTCAGCTGAGTGGCCCTGTGATTCTGAAAATAAGGAAATAGGAGGCGGGTGGATGATGGAGCCAACTGTTCCATGTTGGATCAGCAGGTAGTTTGTAGGGACACTGGTGGTCTCTGGGGGTCTAGGTTAATGTTCATTGGTACTAGAAGTGGGAGAAAAGATCTTGCTAACAGGTGTTAGCAAAGCATGAAAACCTTGTCATGTTTGGAGCCTTTGGGCAGGAATCATAGTCTGGAGAAGGCAATAGAGAGATTTTTTTAAAGGTGTTTGTACTTCCATATAAACCTGTGTTGCTTTAGGTCACCTTTGTCTTTCTCTCACTCTCATAAAGTGAACTCAGTCTGTGACTCCCTTGGGGTTTGCATATTGCTAGTTTTAAAAATTTCTTTTCACATCATGTTTTATTGGGAATTTGCTCACTCTGCTTTTCAGCTGCACCTCTCAGAGCACCCTGCCCATGGCTCTGACCTCAGCCTGTTCCTAGGTGACCCGTGTAGCCTTTGCATCTTTTTTGTCTCTGCCTTTTGCTTGTTCTATTGTCTTGCAACCCCAGCTTTGCAACAAAGGCATGATGAGCAGTTTAAATAGTTGGCATCTGCTAGCTGATGTTAGTCCATGCAGCCGCCTCGTTTTATAAGACCCTCAAAGTGCTCCAAGGTAGAGGTGATTTTGCACAGTGCAATTTTCTTTTCTTTTTGCAGAGTGTGGAAAGCTAAACAGCTCAAAAAATGTGTTAACAATGAAAAGGCAAAAGGCTGGGCCATCTGCTGGGCAAGACATTGCCTTGGGGAGTTAAAAAATGGTCTGACACTCCTACAGCTCGTCTTTGGCCACCTGCACTTGTGCCGCACAAGCAGACTTCAGGTTGTGCTGATGGGGCTTTGTTTTTATCCACGATGGCAGCTGCAGTGTTTTCCCTGCGCTGTGGGGAAATTGTTTTCATCGTTCCAGTTTCCTCCTGTGTGATAGACATCACCACACACGTCCTTTCATTATTTATTTATGGGCCTCAGCATTTAAAGGCCAAGGAGGATTTTTGAGTGGTCATCCTTCGGGATTGTGGCTCGTTTCTTGCACAGGGTTCCGGCTGAGGCTGATGGGCTGTTGTTGACTCCAAAAGGCTTGAAGAAAGTCCCTTTTCCCTTCCTTTAGTCCTTCCCCTGAGAGCGTGTTTCAAAACGCTGCTGCTGGGCTAATTGTGCCCTAATTGAGGAAAGTCCTGGAGCGACTGGAGTCAGACATGACATCAGCGGCGTTGCCCGGGCAGCGAGCTCCATCCATTGTTCCCGTGCCACACACACTTCCCTAGTCCCAAATCAGGGTGGCGCGGCCACGTCCGGTGCCCAGCATCTTTCAATAGGAGGTGCAGGCTCAGCACTTGAGGCACAGCACGGGGATTTCGATGTGGTCAGTGTTTGCCTTGGCAGACTTAGTGTGGTTTTCAATGATTCTGTTGTCTGAGCAGCACGATCAGTGTAAGATCCTGGCATTAGGGAAGGAATTATTCCTTGCTGGCAAGCAGATTGCTTGTCATAACATGTTCAGGGTGCGCTGCTGGTGCCTAATATACCCATCCGTCATCCCTTGAATTTACAAGGATAAATGCAATCCCTCAAGCTAAGCTGGTATATATCATCTCAAAAGTACATTCATCTGGGATCTATATCAGGGTGATATTGAATTAATCTTGGTTAGATTTAGGTAACTTCATGGCGGTGAGTTTCTTACAATGCTGCAGCTGGATCGTAAGTCCTCTTTCATCAAATGACAGCTTCACTTCCAGACAATTCTTACCCCATTTGATTTGTGCTGTGTGTTCCTGGATGCTGAAGTCGACAGGAATTTCTTTCTGGGCTCTGTTGGAGTGAGATCAGACCCTTTTGTTTGAAAGGAGTCTCTTTTCTTCGATGGCATCTGTTTCTAGACCGCGTTGGGGTTTCCCGTGTTTCTCCATCTCTGAGCTGTTTGTTTCTACTCGCATTTTAATGTCTGCTTCTGGCTGCTTTCCCTTGCTCTCATTACAGCTCTTTGGATCTCCAATTGAGCTGATGAGACGTGGGGTTTATGCAGTGTTTTTTCACTCGGTTTCACTGAAGATGCAACTTATATAGGGGGATGTGTCTGGCTGTGTGCTCCCTGTCACACAGCCAGCACGGGTGGGCTTCCATCTGGGATCAGCACTTCAAGGGTTACAAGGACTGCTTGCTCATTAACATTCCCTGTTTATGCCCTGATCATCGCAGATGTGAGTGTTATTTGCACCAGCCACAGTATTAATACAGCAAAATCCACTTTTAAAGGTTTTCTGAGTTTGGGGGTACGTTTTTCAGAAGAATAATTTATTCATTGAAAAATACAATTTACATTTTTTGCCCTTCCAAAGCAGTTTACAAGTTCTTCTCAAGATAGTATTTTTTCAGTTAAAAAAAATCAGTTAATTTTTTTAGATTTTCTAAATGGTCTGCAATGATGATAACTGGAAGTCCAGAAGCAAACATAAAATAGGTCCAAGTACAAACACAAAAAAAAGTGTGTCAGTCAGGTCTGAGGTCAGGATGTGATTTTTTTATTGCAGAACACTGCAATAAAAGATCCCTCTCTGGGATGTAGTTTTTGGGGGAAAGTTGAATGATTGAAATTAGTTCTGCCTGCTTTATTTGGGTAACATGTCAAATGGCACAGACTGCTTCTGCACTAAGGTCAGTCACTCTCTTTTTAAGGAAGTTTGTTTTAATCAGTTTTTCATGGCAGTTTTCTGCCATCTGGTCTGGAATGTAAGAAGGCAAGAACTTCTACAGGATTAGTTAATTAAGTGATAAATCTGCCACCCTATAACTTAATTTCTGCTCCCTGTCTCCTCTCTTTTTCGTTTTTTTTTTGCCTCTGCCAGTGATGCTTTTTCAATTTATTATTTAGAGAGTAAATAGTGAAAGGAGAGCGGTTTTCAAAATTTAAAGGACACTTTGGGAGGTTGAAGCTGACCCACTGGAATTTTTCATCTTCGTTTCATCCTTTTTCCACAATAGCTGGTTTGTTGGGAGAGAAAAGGGGAACTGCCAAAAGCTGTCATTGTGCTGAGAGAGAACCAAATGGCACCTCTGAAAGATAAAGCAGGATAGAGCAAACCAGGCTGTCAGGATGTGTAGTGCAATTCAACAGGGCAGAGAATAATGTGGTTCTCATGGCAGCAAAATTGCCCCAGAATGAATAAAAAGTAGAATTTGAATCTCTGCATCTTATTTTAGTAGCAATCAAAAAAAAAAAATGGCAGCAGTTTCAAGGGACTTTGACAATAGATGGAGATGGAAAAATAGATTTTATTTACCTCTGTGGCCAGTTCCTGGCATATGGGTCACAGGGAGCATTTTCCTAGCTGAAAAACCCTGAGCAAAATTCTCTCTTCAGCTTTAATTGATTTTTTAGCTAATGTGTACTTCACTAATGACAGTCACTAGTCTTTCATCAACAAATAGCAGTGCAGATGCTTAAAAGTTTTATGGCACTGAAATATGAGGATTTGTGGAAGGAAAATGAGAAAGTAACTTCTTCCATTATGGTTGTAATAAGCTATTCTTATGTACTGGCTTGCTTGTTAAGTTATGGCTTAGCTGTGAATGCTCGAGGATAATGGTAAAGGAATGTAAATAGGGAGATTTTTATTGCAAATTATTTTTAAAGTTATTTGGGAGCTTTATTTAAAATATTGCTGTGTATTTAGAAATGTTAAACTGGTAACGTAACTTTTTAAAATGTGGGTTTGAATATTGTGATCCTAGAATTTTATTCTTTATCATCACTGGTTTTCAAACATGGCAGTGATTTTTTTTTCATGAGGTTTTTATGTGGAGGGAATGGGCTGCTAAACTATCACATTTATATCTGAACATATAACGTGCTCTGAAGTTTCAGAATGTTGTGGAAGAAAGTTGAGGGTTTTTTTTCCTGACTCAGGACAGTAAATCAGTAGGTGGCTACTTGAATTGTGCAGGAGCTTTCCCAAAGGAAATATCATTTGAGAGGATGACAAGTAGGATATTTTAAGTGGGAGCCTGTATGCATATGGAAGTTGAAAGCATGTGAAAGCCTATAGCACCATACTCAGCACAAATGTAAAAATAAAGCAAAAAACTGTTGACAGTGCACAGATTGTGCTATAAAAAGTATTATACAATACTCCATCCCCTCCTGTGAGCGTGGGGAATCCATCGCTGTGATCCTTCAGAGGGAGGCACTGAGTTACCATCCTTCCTTGGGTCCTTCCTTCCCGGAGCCGCCAGCTGGGTCCAGCCCAAGTGAGACCCTTGCTCTGCCCCCTCCCCAGCCTGTGGTAGCCTTGCCCTGGCCTTTTTCCTGCAGGCAGTATCTGGAGCAGTTGGAAATCCAGCTCTTCTGCCGGCTACAAGGTCCTTTTGAATGGAAAGGGGACAATCAGTTTCTCAGCAGTGTCACAGCACCGTGTCCCCAGCTGTTATAAGGGAAACCTGTACAAAACTGTTGTCCCGAAAATGGGAACTTGCACGAGTTCTTGCTGTTCTCTCAGGGAGAATTTTTAGAACCGGGTTGAGACAGTGAAGATGGTGTGGCTGCCCTCAGCTGTCTGTACATGTGACCTTGGATGTCTCAACTTGTGCAAGATCTGAACCTTCCCAGTCTTACAAGCTGAGACCTTGAGTTTGGAGCCATGGTGGGTGGGGTTTGAGAGCTGCTGCTTGGGCATCCTGAGCTGGGAAGGAGAAATAGTTTGAATAAAGTGTCGGGAGAAAAATGCTCTCTGCATCTGGGCTGAGCAAGAAGTTTGTTCTCCATGTCATTCATGTGAATTGTGGATCTACTCATAGATTTTGCAGTATAAGCCACAGGTGGCTGCTTAAGATCATCTGTGAGTTTTTATATAGCAAATATCATCATAGATTAGAGGCAGGAGGACACTGGTGATGTCCTTGATTTCTTCTGCTTTCTTTTTTTCCAGAATCTGACAGTTTAGCATGTGATTCTTTTTCCCAGGTTTTTTGTTAGTTACAGGACATTATGAAACATTTCAGGGCTGCTGGAAGCTCCTAAAGAGTCTTCTGGAGTCAGCAAATCTTACAGTGCTGACACTGCAGGATTTCCAAGGAGCTTTCTGCATCTTCTCCATTCCTCCTTGGGTTCTCTTGTGGCATCTCAGCTCTGCCAGAACATCTGTGCCTGACCCAGCCCCAGCTGAAACCCTAAACCCAGGTGATCCTTTGTTCCCTGACTGTTGGGGGAATTTGTGCACACGAGCTGTTCCCAAACAATTGGAGTTAGATTGTGCTGAAAAAGATCTGGCTGCTGGGCTGTCCCAAGGGGTCTGGGCTGGTTGGTTTCTGTAGCTGAACTAGGTCATCACCTGCCTCATGCTACCTGGTGCTCCAGCACTTGGGAATGCAGGGATGGCATTGGGAAAAACAAGCAAGGAACAAGCTTACGTGTATTGGCTGAAGTGCTTTTGCTGACTGGCTTTGGGAAAGGAAATTCCTTAGGCACACCAGCACGCTTTCGTGCAGATTGTTTATGCCTTTCACTCCGTGCTCCTGGGCCCATTAGGCTGGAAGTGGAACTGGGAATGGCTTCGGGAACACAGCATGCGGGACTGTTTCTGCCAGAGCGTCGGTGCTCCGTTTATTTTTCTCACTTCATGCTCCGGCACAGTTGCTGCCATCCCTCATTTTTCCTGGTACATTAAACCTGGTTCAGGAATGCAAATGATTAGGCTGAATGAATCATCTCCATAGCCTTGTGCACCCAGATAATGTCATTGTCTTTAGTTGTATGTTCACAGTGTGCCTCTTGAATAATGCAGTGTGCTGGTGGTTCCTGAAACTTTAAATATCTGGCATATGATATCATCAAGACTGAGCTATATCCTAATTTGATGAAAGTTGGTGTAAATCCACTGATACCAGGGGAATTGTGTCAATTTAAAGAATCAAGACAGGATTTTTATGATCACATTTCTACTCCATATCAAAGTATATTCAAAATAGAGGATTTGTCACATCTGACAGCATTCCTTAGGTTGTCATTTTTAACATAAAAATGCAGATGTGAGGGAATGTGAAAGAAATGAGCTGATTTTTAGAACAAGCAGAACCAGTCTGAAGGGGACTTGATATTCCAAGCAAAGGGCTGGATTTACTGGAGCATGTAAGGTGACTGCCTAGCTTGGTGAAGCAGAGCAGCACTGCACTGTGGCTTGCTGGAGTAGCAGATTAAGGAAGGGAAATTCTGGCCTTGAGACAAATTCAGATAAAGATATGTCGCTTGTTAAAAACTATATTTGTTTTCCAAATCATTATCTGGGTAAAGCCTGTGGATAAAACCTCAGCAATAGCTTCCCTGTGTTGCGCATCACCAGACAAATTATTCTGGCCTCTCTCTGTAAACACATGGAGCTGGATTTCACCACTTGTGCTGTTTAAGTCGCTACCTTGTCCAAAAAATTCTTTGGCCTTATCAAATGGGTGTCCTTAAAGTATTTTCTTTTCCTGTGTCTGAGTTGTGCTGCAGACCCCAGGCCGTACCTCCCTCCTCACTCAAAAATGTCCCTTAGCCTGGTTTTTAGGTCCAAATCTAAATGTTTTTTTCAGGTAATGTGTTGCTGCTGCTTCAGGGAGCCGAGGCACTAATGGTAGCTTTTGTTCCTGTTTGATTAGTCAGTAATACTTTAAAATAATGGCTTAATCTGTGTTCGTATCTTTGGTGTTTATTGTAATCACATCAGGCATGTGCAACTTACTTAGTACTAATGTGATTGTCAGAAGTCCTTTGATAGAACTTCTACTGTAATTCAGGATTAATTACCCTGAGCATTAAAGAAAAGGAGCTTATTTTTTGTGCTGCCTGGATCCGAAAGAAATGCCAGTGTTGTCTTCTGGCATCAAGCTCCATCCAGTTCTGACAATTCGTCGGGATGGGCCATTCCCTGAGACAGGGAGCGAAAGGGAGACAGGGTTTTTTGCGTGGTTTTTCAGCTTGTGGGAAGGTGGGGCTATGTCTGAGTTGTGGTGTATTATAGAAAAAGGAAAAGAGTCATAGCATCTCTAGATGTGTGACCAGGAAAAACACCAACCACAGTTACCAAGTTGCTCCTAAATAATATAAATATCTCTGCCACTGACCCTTCTTTAGCATTTGGAAACTTAAGAGAAATAGGGAATTGAATGTTCTGCTCCGCTTCCCTCAGGCAGCACATAGAGGGCTCTAAAGTACTCAATGCCTTTCAAAAGTATCACTTTGTACTAGCAAATAGCACTTCTTTCCTGCTACCTTAAAAGAAAGTTTGCTTTTTACTTCTTTTATGCTGTATCTCCTTTGAGTGAAGTTAATGAGGGGGAAAAAGGTGTAGGAACCAGAACTTTCACAGGTATCAAAATAGTTGAAGAGCTTTTTCTAAGCTCCCACATGTTTCAGCTGTCTGTACTTTGATTCTATTTTATTATTTTGGTCAAGAGTGTTGTAGCTATAGCAATTTAAATTGAGTACAGGCTGTACCAAGAGTTGAGTAGAAATCTTGGCAGTTTGATTGTGTTGAAAAGAAGTGGAATTCTCAGCATTAAACACCACGATGTATCTTGGAGAATACATCTGGATGATCCACCCGAAATAATGGACTCTCCTAAGGGCATCATAGTGGACACAGTGCCAGGAGCATCTGTCAAGTCTTAAGAAAAGCGTAACAGGAAGTTGACATCAATAAAGGGCAGAGAAAAAGGAGATTAATGGAAACAGAAACATCCTAGCAAAAGCTGGAGTTGTTTCCAAAGGAACCGGAATCTATTATAAGCTCTGGCTGATTAAATATTTTATCTATGTGGCAGATAGAAAAAGTTTCCAAAAAGAACTGATCAAGGGGATGGAAGCCTAGTGCTACACCCTCCTTCCAGCAACAGCATAAGCAAAAAGGATGAGAAAACACCCACCCCCCCCCACCTGCTGTGGCTGTATGGTCAGTTGATGACAAAAAACAGATATAAAAGGGAGGCTTTATGAAATATTTGCATCTTTGTTCACTGTAGAAGACACTGAGAACATCCCCTGTGCCCATGGGGCTGAAACTGAGGTAATTATTAGCAAATTTATGGTATAGATACAGGATGGATGTGAATTTATAGGCAGAACTGGACTCATCAATAAAAGAAGAGTAGTGTGTGTACTTCCTTACTGAAAATTGCCTTGCTACTTGAAGACTGGAGGGTGTTTGAAATGGGATCAGTGTTTAAAAATAGCCCAAATTAAAAATAGCTCAAGTAGATCTGTAAGCCTGACATCTCTTCCAGCTGATTTGGTGGAGACTATAGCATAAGATAATATTAGTGAACACCTGGATAAATGGATGTTGCTCTTTTGAAGAGTCAGCACTGTCAAGCTCAAGGAAAATTTTACCTTGTAAAACTTCGGGGGTTCTTTGAATAGATGCATGTGGATATCCAATAGATAAAGTATATTTGGATTTTTAGAGGCTTTTGACAAAGAGGTCGAGGCAATCGTGAAGTAAGAGGGAAAGGATTGGAAAATAATTGGTTAGAAGGATGTGGAGAATAAAAGATTAGGCAATTACTTGGAAGTAAGAGTCGCTGGGGTTACTGCACTGACAAACTGCACCAGTATCAGGAAATCTGAGCTGGAAGTACTTGGATGTGCAGGAGAAAACATCCAGGTTGTGTTCTTAGTCTTCCTTAGGGGTCCATGTGTGAGTTGCAGAAAGGAGGGAGGGCTCTTCCCAAGATCCAGCATGCAGCAAATCAACACACCTTGGACACTACAGGAAGCCTTGAGAAGCATCCAAGCCTGGATGCTTCCAGGCGTGACTGTTCAGCACCAGGATTGCTGTAAATGGATATTAGATGGAAGTAAAGTCTCTTGGTTCCGAAGAGATATTTTGAGAGCTCACTGAAGACCTTCAAGGTCTACAGGTGCAGTCCTTGGGCTGGCCTGAATTCTCCTGGCTCATTCCCAGGAATTTTACTAATGGCCTGAGCTCTTGTGTGCCAAGGACTGGAAGGGACTTCCTTGTCTGTTGAACTGCTGTTTTTTTCTCTCTTTTTTTCTATCTTTTTAGCCTCATGTTTGGCTCTAGAGCAATTTGTCACCTCCTCTGCTTATACTCAATGAATTATGCACCAGTTCATTGCTCAATTGCAATGCTTGTGCCCCTAGGAATGCAAAACAGGTGAGGTTGCCCAGTGGGAGCAGCTAATAGAGAAAATACAGAGATCTTCTTTTGTGCATTTTAGAGTTGTGTGAATTTATTTTACCCCGTTTAAAATATTTTAGAATCACCACATGTTCCTATAGGCTCTGAACATCTGATTTTCTTACCAAGCTTCTGGTTGACAGTGTTTAAGAGGGATTTGTGCTGCAGCTGTGGCATGATCTCAGAGAACACCAGTGATTCATGTACTAAAGTTTACAAAAGGTGCTTATATACTTAAAAAAAGAGCCTGTCCTAGTTACAGTCCTTGCCATAATGCCTGTTGAAGCATTTACTGTTTTAAATAATTTCTTTTCAGTCCATAATTTTTGTAGCACAGAGCATCTTTAAAAAGAATACACATTCAGGCATTGCTGTTTTCCTCTCTTTCCTGTTCCCTTTGGAAAGAGCTCTAAGAGGCTGAAGAGAGGATGTAGTTGAAAGTCACCTTCACTGACATTTGCAAATTATTAATGTGTGAAGGATGTCACGATGTTAAGGAGAAAACTCAGAAGACTTAGCAAAAGTGTTCTCAACTATGAACAGTCTTTCATAACTGTAATAATTTGGTAGGTTTTACATTTGGGTTACAAAGCACAGGAGGCCAGCACAGGCAGTCAGGAAGGCATTATGTTATTAGTTTTGTGTTTCTGCAGTGCTCCTGTGGGCAGTGATCCACAGGGATCTGTGTCTGGACACAGTTGGGTCCAGAAAGATCCAGGGGTTGGGAAAGATCCAGGTGTGCATGAGGTGCTTCTCTGTTCTGTTCCTGTTTGTTGCTGTCCCAAAGGCACAGCAGACAAGCCTTAGGGACGCTGTCTTAATCTAAAATAAATCTTCTGAAGCCTCTGTCTGGCCTTTGTGGTGGTTCTTTTTCCCATTAAAACCTGGGAAAATCTATGATCTGGTCTTATTCCTTCTCACCAGCTCGCTCTGGCATGCAGTCCAGTGAAATTAAACGCCAAAGATATCAGAGTTTTGTGTTGGTTTGGGTTTTTCCTAGCTGATCTCATGTCGTCTCCTATTTTTCCACCCTCCTCCAGCTGTAAGACCTGTGAAGTATTCAGAAGACTTAGAAATACCAGGCATCAATTTCATGTTGACAACACAAGTGATTTACATCTGTGCTCTTCTGCCTGTCTTTTTATATTATTTCCACTTGTGTGTGACTTCAGCAGCCACAATTTTCAAAGAGTCGAACTAAGATGAGCAGCTCCTCATCTGAAAGCCAAGATCCAAGCTGTCAGATAACAGAAAGGATGGATGTTTAGCTCTGCTGGTTTTGGAAAGTGTAGCTATTAAAAGCACATTCTGATTTGAGTTGGCAGAATAAGGATCACACACAGTCCCAAAATACCAGTGAACACTGATTTTAATGTTTCATTGCTTTGGTGTACAGGATAGCTCTGTGTTCCATTGAAAAATAGGGACTCAGCTTTCCCTTGGCACTATATATAGTATTCCCAGGGCCACAGAGTAAGAGCAGTAATGGGTGGAGGTTTAAAAAAAAGCCCTAATTAATACTTAATTCAGTCAGAAAAGCATTCTGCCGTTCCATGGGGATTAAAACCTACCTCTGCCATGCCTAACTGAACTTTCTGAGCTCATCAAGTTATTCTGAAGGTCATGTGCTAAGGACAGTGTGTCGTGAAGAAACAGAAAGATGTAGTCTGCAGACACTGTGAGAAGAGTGTTTTTCCCTCCTTTTGGGTCTTTGGAGCTGATGGTGGGAGTAACCAGAATGCCTGAGCTGGAAAACACCATTGGAAAGGTGTACGAAAAGGAAGATGAAGTAAATTTGTCTTTAATCTTTGGTACCAGAGGGGAAGTTAACCTTGGCTCTTTAAGGCTGGAAGCCCCTGTCCTTAAGAAGAGGCAGTGTGGGGTCTCAGCAGGATGCAGGATGCATGTAAGGGATGAGCTGGAGAGAATTTGGGAGTCAGTCACTCCCTGAGAGGAGCAAGCATCTGCTTCTTTGGGTCCATAATGGGCGAACAGGGGAGAAAGGAAAGGAAAATACGGGAATAGCATCACCCCACCCATGCCACGAGCTCTCACCCTGGGTAACCGTGGAGGGACCCACAGTGAGAACAGGGGAGAATCTCTCCTGCTGAAGGTGCTTGAAATGAGTTTAGACAGAGCACTGGGGATCAGAATTTGTTTAGCCATTGGCTTCAGTGGGATTATAATTAAATTTTAAGTCAGGTAGCTATCTAAGGTGAGTAAAGAGTGGCTTGTGTGGTTGGGAAAGCTGGGATAAAAGAAGAAGAGGGGTCCATTTGTAGTGCTTTAAGAGCTCAGTTCTGGTGGGCAAGTAAAATAGTCTCTACCTTGCCTCTAATGCATGCTAGAAGTGCCCACCTGGGGAATGAACACATGGATTTGTTAATTAAGACACAGTCTGTGTGTCAGTAAGATTTGCTGCACAAGCCCCAGAGGGGCAGATCAAGAAGAGCATGATATGAGTGAGAGCACAGGGCGTTAAGGAGGGCACTGCTCTTTGAAAAGCACTCTGAAATGAAAGCCTCCTCTGTCACAGCAGAGGAGGCTCAGATGTGTGTTTGCAAGCTGACTTGTTGTGACCCCAGCTGTAAGCAGCTTCCAACAGCTGCAGCAAATTGCTATATCATTCTTGGCTAATGCTGACATCAAATTATCTAAATAATTTTGGTGAGGTTATTGTTTGTCACAGGGACAAATACATAAGTCTTCATGCCTTCTGCTCTACTCCCTTGAGCTTTACTTGTCTTAATTTTAAAATAATACACTATTTCTTTGGCATCTGAGCTGCTCCCCTCATTGCTTAATTTTATTTTTTTCCCCTCTGATAAGTCAACTCCCAGTTAATCCAGAATGCTGAACTTATGACTTTGCAGATGCCTACAGAGTAAGTGCCTGGGATATCGTCACAGGCATGAGATAGCGACTCTCTGGGGAGATCAAAAAGAAGCCAAGATGCAAGAGAATGCTGCCATAATTATCTGCAAGTGGGTTAGCTCAATGTCACTGCAGCAAATTCCTTGTGGTTCCTGAAAACTGGCTCTCAGCACCAGAGAGCAGCCCTGTCCCTGAATATCTGCTAAAGAACATCAATAAGAACATTAAGAACAGATTAAAAACAAACCCCAAAACACTTAATGCTCTTAAGTCTTTGATTGTTCTGTCATGACAATGTACCGTGGCAGTTTTCTCTCAGATGAATCTTTCTCTCTGGGAAAGTAGAGCAGAGCATTTGAGGGGACTCTCCAGCTGGTAGCAGGGAAATTATTTCTCAGATATCTGTGCAGCTGTGCCTGCACGTGCTGCTGGAAGTTGCTGGTTTGAAGTTGATCTTTCCTGGGGACCTGACAGCAAAAATGTGGTGCTGGTGATTGGAGTTGTTCACTGTCCACTGATGCGTGCAGTGGGAATAAAGTGCCTGGGCTGGACCCGCTGTGGTTTGTTGTCACCACAGTCACTGGTGCCCCTCTGGGCTGCCGTGGAGCTGCTGGGATGCATCACCGCAGATGATGGAGCAACTCACGGCGTGTCCAGGTGCTGCTCCGGGCTTGGGAGATTCCAGCTCCAGTTTTAGCAAAAGGCTGGCAGCCCGCCACGCTTTTGTGTGAGCTTGACTGCAGAAGGTCAGGGGAGGACCCTGAAAGCCATTCAGCTGTTCCTTGCTGCGAGCTGCGCTGGGGAGATAACGTCACCCGAGATGCACTCTTGTGCAAGGGGCCGGATCGTTTGATGCTTTTCCTTGGAAGCTGCGTGTGTGTGGAGGAGCTGCACAGCTTCTGGGCTCCGCCACTGGGAGTACTGAACGCTCACAGCATCTCAGGCAGAGGCCAGCACTAACCAGGAACCGGCAGCTCCTCATTCTGAGTGAGGCAAAGCGTTTGTGCCCATATGGATGCAAAGGCTGCGCCAGGCTGGTGGTGTCCGTGTCAGGACAAGCAGGAGAAAAACGTTGTCATGCTCCTGTGAGCACTACAGAGCTGGCCAGCTGCAGGGAAAAGCCTTCCTGGTTTTGCTATCAGGCATGGAGTAGCCTCCTGGCTGCCTGCTGGGACGGGTGTGGTACGGTACCCTCAAAGACACCGCTGAATGGGGTCACCTGGAGGACTCCCTGTCTGGATTGGGAGGTAAAGGAAAATACACTTGAGCTTCCAGCACCATCTCTAGAAACGTGCTTATGCATAGCATTTGTCCCCAGATTTCTCAGGCTCTACCCAGCCTGTGAAGTGTCAGAAAGCTGGAGAGTGCTCCCATTTCTACAAATGGGGAACAGAAATTTTCATTTGTTTCTAATGTGTCCCCTCATGAGGCACTCAAGATGGGCAGCAGCTTTTTGGCTGTTAGACCGTCAGCCCAGCCATAATCAGCATGTTTCATGTTTCTGCTTGGGCTCCTGGCCACCTGTATAATGTCCATCTGCTGGGGATGGGCGGGATGCCTACAACACTGCCATCCAGATCACTGGAATGAGGTACAGCTTTCCAGGAGGTGAGGATGTTCCTGAAGGATAAGTTTGCAGTAGGGTGACAAATGCTGCTGTCCTTTCCCCATGGAGTCCCTCCTATGCACTGCTCTCACAGCAGTGCTGTTCACTTCTGGTTACTTTAAGGCATTTGGGGAGATTTATCTGGAAAAATTGTAAACATGTTGTGGCAGTGATAGCAAATGAATATTCAGAGACAGTCTCTGGCCCTCTGAGACTGAGGAATTTTATTGTGTTCATCCCGAGCTGCACGGTGCTTCTCTGTGAATGGTAAATTTGCTGGAAAATGCAAGTTTGGAATAACCACAACTATTTGTTGTGTCTCTGCCTTCCCCTCTGCCAAGGCGCAAGGACCCCACCGCATCAAGCTGTTTGCTCAACATTCCTTTGCTGTGGAAGGAAGTTTGAGCCTGCCATGCCCACCTCCCAGTGAATATCCCAAATTATGGGGTGGTCCACAGTCGGAAAGCCTGTGCTGCTCTTAATACCTTCCAAAAGTGATGAGGGTTATTAGAACAATGTTTGGTTACTGGGGCTCCGAGCACTTAGGTGAATACTGAAAGTATTAAGTTTGGGATTTTTTTTTAAGTTGTTTTTTTCCCCCTCAGTGACTGTGTCCTGATGGAAACGGACTAAGCTTGGTAGGATGTAGTCAACTCCTGTACCTGATAACCTGCAGGCTGTCCTGCTACTCCTTGGGAAGAGAGCATGGTAAAGCTTATTTTGGGGAGCAGTTATAGGTCTGATAGTGATGGAGGGAGAGGCCCATGTGGAGAGGTGCAGCCAGACAATGAATTTCTGCCAGGGCACCTTGCTCTTGGCTGGCCTTCTTTACTCAGCTGTGTCTTGGCTGGTTCTACAGAAAAGAATGCCAAATGCACTAAGTTATGAAATCATTGGGTTTTGTTTTGTACCTTCAGGTTGGACTGATCTCGTGCTTGGAAGCCAGTGGCTCTGTTTCCAGTAGCAAATAGCCCCCTGCAGTAGGAGCAGATCTACAGAGCAAAGAAGGCAGTGAAGACCCAGGCACATTTCAGATTTCAAACCAGCTTCATTCTAGTACCATGTGCAGGAAATTTTGCAAGAACCTTGTAGCAAATCAGGAGACCAAATATTGCATGTTAAAAATGTCAACAAAACCTTTCAATTTATCAATATTTCAAGAGGGTTTTTTGCCAAAACAAAGACTTCAAAAAAACCCTGCATGTATTGTGAGACATTTCAGTGCTGTTGAAGCTGTTTGGGTTTTTTTATTTTCAGTTGTTTCAGCTGAAATTTTGTTTGCTGCTTCTTGAGGTCATCTGGCATTCTGCTTAAACCTGTGTGTATGATTCTTGTTATAGTTTCAAAGAGGTTTATACATAAAATTGATCTAGAAAGCACCATTTTAAAAAGTATTATTATACCTATCTTTGCACCAGAGAAAGGAAAAAAAATCCAGTGTTGCTGACCTAACTTTCTTGTTCTGACTCCTCTGGTGTGTGACTAAGAGGTCAGTCATGGCACATCTACCTTGACTGTAGGAAACAGGGAGAGGAGACAGCAACAAGGGCGAGATGGACATTTGGGAGCTGAGGAAAAAATTAGGGATCACATGCTGAGGAGCAACCCAGCTGCAGTGAAAGGAGTGCGTGAGGCTGGTGCAGAAGTGGTTTTTAGTGGAGCAAGCTCTGCGTTCTGAAGGCTTTGGATATTGTCAAGTGATAAAGGTGTGGAGGAAATGTATGGCAAAGAAAGTTTATAGTCGTGACAGGATACTGGTTGTGGAGTAATATGTCAGTCTAACTTCAGGGATAAAACAACACCAGCAAATAGCTATTGACAATTTAGCAAATTATAATGTGCTGTAGTTTTCATACTGGAGAAATAATCTGTACGTAGACATTGCCCTCCTGATCTAACCTGGGTTCTTTGCTTGGTCTGCCTTTAAGAAACAAGAACAACACAGACTTGAAAATTTCTCTCACAGGTTCCCATGCCTGAAAATCCAAGTTGGCTTTTGGACAAATGAAAAATATCATGAAAAAGGATCGAGTTTTCTGGAATACTTTCAGAGTTCATTCAGGGTTTTTCAAAAAGATGAGATCAGAAAGGTTTTGGAGTTTGCAGGGCATCAGATAGTTCTCAACTGTCTGTTCAGGTTTCTGTTTCCAAAAGAGAGGCAATGTCAGCCAGAAGTTTGGATTTTCTCTGGGCTCAGAAAAGGTGTGCAATTAATTCTAAATATGGGTATGAAGAGCAGCTCTTAGGTGGGTTGCAAAACATGTGGGAAAACCTGTGTGTGACCAACTCCTTTTTCCCTGTGGTTTTCCAGGTTCCAGAATCTGCTGTGGTCCCGGAAAGCCTTTGTGGACAGCGTGAAGGTCTATAACCACAGCTACATCTACATGCCAGCCTTCTCCATGAAAACGGGGACGGGACCCTCCCTGCGCGTCTACTACACCCTGGAGGACTTCGGGGCCAAGCAGGCGGTCCTTTTTGCCAACCCCAACTTCCTGCGGGACATCGGCAAGTTCTGGAAGAGCAAAGGCATCCACGCCAAGCGCCTTTCCACGGGACTCTTCCTGGTCAGCGCCGCCCTGGGGCTGTGTGAGGAAGTAACAATTTACGGCTTCTGGCCGTTCTCGGTGGACCTGCACGGGAAGTTCATCAGCCACCATTACTACGACAACGTCCTGCCCGACTCCGGATTCCACGCCATGCCGGAGGAATTTCTACAGCTTTGGTTCCTTCATAAAAGCGGTGTACTGAGAATGCAGCTGGAACCGTGTGAGGACCCTCTAACCCAGCCTTCAGCCTGAGGATCACAGGAGTCCATTTGGGAGATCCAATAGTTTTTAATTTCCATGCTCTCCGACACGAGAGTTCTGTTTTATGTTGATTGTTTTTAAAGGGAAAATAATCGTGGATCTGCATGGACCATAAAAATGCTACTCGAAGGCCAAATGGAATCTGTCCTTAATGTTTAGTGCTTTATGGAACCGGGGTGGGGTGAAATGTATCTCTCCATCGAGTCCATTCAGCAGCAGTGTGAAAACTATGTCAGAAGCGGCACAGCTGAACTTTCCGGGGACGTTTTTAAGTGACCGGTGTAAAAAGGGCATTAAGGCTCGGAGAGTCACAGGGCCACTCACAAGCTTTTGCTGACAGTGCCAAATATGACTGTCTGTTCCAAAATCCATTTCATTCCAGATCAGCACCCTGTAGAACTTTCCTTTTTCCTTGTTTTTTTCCTCCGTTTAGGGGTGTGTGTTGGCGTGTGTGTGTGTAGGAGAGCATGTGTGTGTCATTGACTTTCTTTGTTTCTTTTCCTTTTATTCCTTTTTTGGGTCCTTTTTTTAAATTTTTTTTTCCCACCAATGGAAGGAAAAGGAAAGGCTTAAAAGCCCCAGGAACTGAGTACCATCAACTCCTCTGAAGACTCTTGGGAGAGTGAAGGTGCTAAGGATCTGGTTAGAATGTCCCAGGAATGCCCTGCTACTGGGGATGGAGAGACCTATGTGGTTTTAGGCTTTATCAGGATAGTTCAGGTCACTGCACTTAGAGCTGTGCTGATGCTGTACTGTGGGCAAGAGCTGGTTAAGGCAAATTGGTCTGAAAGTAAAACATGTTACAAAACCAGTGGTGAAGTGCAGCCTGGTTTCAGTGACCTGCTGCAAGATTTCCACAGTGACTTTCGTAGCAGGGAGGGTTCCTGACCTGTTTTGCTGTCCAGCCTTAGGGATTAATTCTGTATTCATTTGGACTCCAGATGTTCATGAACTGTTGAGGGTGTTTGAGGGGTTCAGTGGAATGCAGAATGAGGTTCTTCATGTGCTTATAGCAGGAAAATTGCAGAAATGAATGTAAGTGTCATTTAAAATGAGTCGAAGCTTCGAAAATCGTTTCTCTGTGTGTGACTCGCTCTTCTGCTTGGATTGTAACGTTAGCCTTAAAGACTTGTACTTCTCTCACAAGATTGTCTCTGCATAAAGAGAGTCTGGGAAATAAAACAGCCTTTGGGAGCACTGAAAAGCTGCACAGCCAGCAAGAAAAAGGAAAAAAGAGGAGGGCATGCCTTACGTAAGGCAGCTCCGCTCGCAGTGGTGAATTCTGTCAGCGTGCTCATTGCAGTGCCTGAAGGACTGTTTTATTTTGGGTTGTTACTTGGGCAGCAGATGGTCCTCTCACCGTGTAAATGAGAAATCTTTTTGTTTGTTTGCTTTGGTTTAGCACTGGAGGACAAGAGGAGAATCCCAGCTCGGTCCGCAGTGCAATTTCAGCTGCAAGATGTTACCACCATTAACTTGAAAAACCCAGATCAGTGTTCTCTTTCTTATTATCTCATTACTGAAAATCTAGTCAAGGTGTTGGAACAACAAAAGTGTCATCAGGTTTCCACATCTTAATGTGCTGTTTTAGCTCCAAAATTCTAGTATTTTGGGGGATGTGTCCTATCATGTGTTGATAACGTCTCTCCTTGTAGACTACCAGCTGCAAGTGATACAGATGTCATTAAAAAAAAAAAAAAGAAAGCAAAATCCATGGCTCTTCTTTAAGTATGAATAATTTAACTCTCTGTGTAGGACACTGGGGAAAAAAAAAATCATGTTTTTCTTTTTAAACCTATGTTTCATAATAAAAATTTTCTTTCAGAATATGGATATTCCAAGCGTAAAGTGGGCACTGTTTCATAGGATTACAGGGCAGTGCTGAAGGGTAATGTGGAGATTGGGATTAAATAGTGTTCTAGAGATTGTTCTGATAAAATCTGAATGTACCTCATGTTATCCTTGTCCATATTTTTGTTCAAAGTACAGTCAGCACACTGAAGGAACATCACTTGATAAGTCATTCCCTTTCGTTAGTGCTTTATCTGTGATGTGGGGACTCGGTGGGGAAGGATTTGAAAGTGAAATATTTTCCTTACTGCTTGTTATGGCAGAGTTTTACTGAGCTGCCTTTCCTGGAGAAGAAGAGGTGCCTGTATTGTTTATATTGTACATATCAAGTTTAGCACTTTTTAGTGCTTTATAGATGACATTATCTGTGAGAACAACAGCTGGAAGATGATGTGCCAAAATGGCACTTAATCAGGATGCCAGCATTCCCTTGGGGCTGGGAGGGAATGAGGAGGGTAGGGGGGAAGTGCCTCTTTGCTGGTCATCTTTTGGTGTTTTTACCAGTGCTTAAGGATTCAGTTCTGAACCTCTCTGACAGCTCTCCAACCCCTTGGTAGTTATCTGTTCCATGTCTTGGGAAAATACTTGGATTAGAAGAACAAGGGAAAACCAAGTATTTTTGTAGGAAAACTCTGTCCAGTGTTTCATGTCTGGCTTGTTCGTGTTCAACCAGTGCCCTGGATATCTGGAGCTGCTGTATTCCTCGCCTCTGTAAGATCAAACCTGTAGCCTTTGTGAGTCCCTTCTGGTGTCTGCAGTCCTGCTGTTTGCTAGGAGATAGCTTCCAAGGAATTATGGGGGCAGGAGAGACCCAGGCTGTGTGATGTGTGTCTGATTTTGGAATAATTTATAATGCTGGCTCTATGCACATTTATGTATAGTGAGTATAACTGCATTGTACAAAGGCAACCACCTTTGATGAGGAAGTCATGGCTTCAAGGATAAATAATTTTCTGTAACTTCCAGGATGCTGGCAGTTGAGGAAAGAAGAGAAACAGAAATAAATGCCCCTTTTGAGAGGGCAGAATCTGTTTTATGTGGCTGGCTTGTCAGTCCATGGAAATATTTGCCAGCAATCAGCCTTTTACCTAACAGGTAAAAAAGGATGTAGGAGAGCACTGCAAGTCTTTTGTGGCAAGAGCAGTCAGAAAAACAAAACCAAGCAGCTGGGAACATGAGAGTGGTTGTTACCTGAGAGAAATGTTGGAGTAAATACACTCCATCCATATGGAGTGTGGGGCTTGCCTTATGGAACTCTGGGAGGAGGGCAATCCATGTGTAGGATCACTGATAGGAAATATGGAAGGGCCTGGAGATTTATCCAGTTTCGGGAGGGAGCTCATTGCTTGTGTTGCTATATTTTCCTTGAAGTCAATTAAAATCATAATGTTTATTTTGTTGGTGAATTCCCTACTCCAGCATCTCTATTTCCACTGCAGGCCCTGAATTTCCCCAATAGTGTAGCTAAAGCTGGACAAATCTTTACCAGGTTGAAAGCTACTGCAAGTCATCTTCAATAAAAACTGGTTCAGGCTGGACAAATGATTTGTTAATGTTCTTAGGTATTCATTTTATCATAGAGCTGACAAGGGACAGAAGTGCTGGAATATTGCTCTGCCTGCATTGCCCCACGTTCGTAAGTAGAATAAATGAAATACCTTTACAAGAGCTATGCACTGAAATCACTCTTGATACAATCTTTTGGGGGCTGTAAATGTTTTTGAGGAAATCAAGACCAATTTTTGAACTTATGACAAATCTATGTCAAACTTTCCCTCCTTGTTGATGAGGAAGCCTCTGGAGCTCCTTGTAAATCAGACAAGCAAAACAGAAACCAGCAAAGTAAGATCACAGAGAAGGGGGTGGGAGGTGTGCTCATGAGAATAAAAACATCTCTAATTTAGGCACAGACCTTGCTATAGTGCTAGGAACTCTTGCTCATGAATGTTGTATTTTTATATTTTTGCTGAAATGAAGTTGACAAGTTTGGTGTGAACCAGCTACTAAAGTCAAAGGTCTAAGCTTCTGTTACAGCTGAAGTTTTGTAGAATATAGAAATATTGGCTCTTTTGTCTGACCAAGATCTGACCACTTTCACCTTTCTGTTATTTTCCTCAAAATCATGTTGTTATCTAGGCTGCTGAGTTGGCACCTCTGTGAGAGCTGAAATGAAGCAAAGCATCTGTTTTTTGAAACTCAGTGTCCTGAACTGTGGTAGTTACGGCAAACCCTTCATGGAAACAGCTTCATGAAAACTAACTTTTAATATCCAGCTCAGCCTTGCCTGTAATTGAGGAATGAGGGAACTTTTGATCTAGAAGTGAGGAAAATGAAGGAGGTGAGTGCTGTCTCACCATTCTGCCTCTCTGGCTCTTCTTCAGCTTAATAGATAGTAAGTGTTGGAAGAAGTCCAGGTTATAGGAAGGACAGGCAGTCTGAAAGAGTTGGATGATGCTGGGGAAAAAAAAAAAAAGGAGGATCAAGTCAGTGGTGCAACAAATTGGGGTGTAGTGATTCTTTATGAAGATCCCCAGTGCTAAGCAACTGTAGGACATTTTCATCTGACAGTAACTGAAAAGGGGGCTGGTTGTGATGTACCAATGGTTTTCTGCAGGATGGCAGCAAATCCAGATGCTGTGAGAGTGGAAGCTGATGAAACAGAAAGGGAGATGCAATGGAACAAGGCTTGATGGTGAGGAATCTGTCTTTGCCCTCTCTCCTGCCACTCCTCCCAAAACGCAGCTATTAAATGGACTAACCAGCTGTTATCTTAAATCATGGCCTCCTTCATAAAATCATATGGTGGAGATTCCATTAACTGATACTTCCAAGTCAGCAAAATTCATCAGGCTTTGTCCAGAAATGCCTATTCCCCATCTCCATGGCTGTTTGAGGGATGTTCTGGGTACTGTGGCTGTCCTGGTGTGCTGTGACCTCCCTAATGGGACCTGCTCCTAATGTCATCTGGACTTGTATTTGTGCCCTAAAACATCATCCTAAAAGATCTCTCTTCCCTGACCATTCCCTTAGGGATAGAAGTGTGATTTTTTTAAAACCCAGCTATCAGGTAGCTAATATACTTTATTTGAACCATCTTTTCTTCTAAAGTGTTTCCAAATCCAACCAGAGTTAGCTCCAAATAGAAAATATTACTTCAGCTAGGTGTTGGTAATTCCATCACTGGAGAAGACAAAGGATGGAAGAAGGATGTGTGTTTCTAGGCGATGGTTGTAAAATAATATCTGTTTCCTTGAATTCACGTATTTTGTCTCTTGGAATCTATCACATATTTGACTTTTTGGTATTTTTTGAACAGAACAATTAGTAAAAGACTTAGTGATCTTTTTGTTAAATATTAACAAACTCATTTCCCTAAGTGGAATGCCAAGAGCCAACAGGAGGTTTAACCTATCCTCCCTAGCTGCTATTTTTTTGGTAGCAATGAGAACTTAAACAGCTACTCATTCCTCCCTGATTATCCATTTTCATCGGTTTCTATTGCAGCAGGTTAAGCCCTGGTGTATTCAGGCTCTTCAGCTTAATGCAAACACTTTAGAGTGAATCTCAATCTGTCTTTTCAGCTGTTATGGGGAAAAAAAAAGGTGTTGCTAATTGAAAATGGTTGGGCGGGTTCTATACAACCAGGAGAGAGGCACTGCCACATTCAGGCTTTTTCTGACCATTGTGAGCTCTCTGCAGGCCTGTGAAAACACTCCAGCTGTGGCTGTGAGGCTCAGCTGGGCAGGACAGAGCAGGAGCCAGAGCCTTTTCCCTGCTGGTGGTGGATTGTTGCTTGTGGCCACTGCTGTGGCTTTGCCTGGCACCCACTGATGCCCTCAGGACCACTGAGCTGCCTCAGGGGATGCAGCTCCATGACCAGCTCCTGGTCCCAGATCATTGACAGCCAGGAGTGCTGGGCTTACTGGAGATGATGGCAGCTCATCCCTTTGGAGACCAGCCTGCTCCTAGCACTAAAACACTTTAAATCCCTGGCAAGTCTCGGAAGAGCCTATTAAAGCTGCATCTTAAATTAATGTGTGTGTACTCCCTGCTGCTGTGGAGGGGTCAGCTTGCTGCTGAGCTGAATATTTATCCTGTCTGGGACCCTCTAAGGCAAGTGAACCTTTAGCACTCTGACCACCTGGAATTTGCTGTGTTACTTGGTGTCTTCACCTTCAGAGTTAAACCCTTTTTTTTTTTTCCTTTTAGACTGGATTTAGCTACTGTGAGTGAATCCAGAGCAAGTTTAAGAAAACAGAGCCACCAGTAATTGCTCTCTGGGCTTATGAATAAGATGGTGTTCAATAAAACACTGAAGTACCTTTTGGATAGTTCCTGCTGATTTCTAATTGTGTAGTCAATGAATTGTTTTGCTCAGATGGGACCCATAGCAGAGATGAGTTGCATCATTTTCTGTTTATTGGAAGAGAGCAATTACAGATGCACAATACATTTCAAGCTAAATTCTTACCAACAAGTTAAGGGATCTACACATTCTGCAGGAAGCTTTGTTATTGTGGGATTATCTCAGTAGTAAAGGAAAAATTTTCACTGAAAATAAATGCACAGAGGAACAGCATAATCTGGAGTGCTGAGACCCTGATTCGAGTCTCTAGTGAGAGATCTCCAACCAGGACTTTGTGAGCTGCAAAAGGGCCATAATCACAATTTATTTTTTCTTCTGTGCATGTGTTTTTGTAGAAAATGCTTGGACTTTTTTTTTTTTTTATAAACCCTATATGTGCTAAAAATGAACACTCCTTTGGGTACCCATCATAAGCAGAATAAAACTGCCACAGAAGGTGTCCAGTTTTCAGGAAAATACTGGTTCGGAATAGTCTGGCAGGACTCCTGTGAACACGTGAGTTGATTGCTGCCTCTTGAGCTGTAGAGTTTGGGGAGATGGTTCAGAGTGTGCTGCACTGACAGGAAAAAATGTTATTTTAGCCACAGCTCTGCCTGCTTGGTGTCTCCCACTGCTGAGTGATAGTTCTTCATTCTGTGAGGGCCCTTCAAGGACTCTGATCCTGCAGATCATGTGTTGACTAGTTTTAAAGGCCTGGACTTTGTAGTGAGAACTGCAAGGAGCATGCAAATACCTGGGAATTATGTCCTGTAGTGTGTTGTCATTTGGTCACGCTGCATGGTTTGGCCTGTGACAAAACATATCCATAAAAGCCATTTTATCTGAGTATCCCAAAGCCATTTTATCTGAGTATGAGACTTGCATATATGAGGAGGTCACTGGAAGGTGACTGCCTGATGCTGCAGAGTGCAAGGACTTCCAAAAAAATGCTGTGATTTCATTTCTATCAATAATGAAATCCCCATTGAGCCAATATTGGATTAGGTCAGCTTTCAGTGCTCTTGAAACACCCCCTCCATAAGCATTTCCAAGAATTGTTCCATGCACAGGCAGAAACAGGAGATTTTTTTTGCTGTTTGTGCACGTCACTTTGCATTGAAAATGGAACAAAGTGTCAATCAGAGAGCTCTTATCCTTTTCAGAGGTCTCTGGAGACTCCCTAAATAATAGATAGGCACACAGTTACATAAATGTAAACAAAATAGCTGATAGTCTGTAGTTTATAGCTCAAATGCTCATTAGTATCTTGATGAATTACTTTCAAATAATTTAGTGGGACAAAAAATTGTAAGAATTTTACATGTGAAAAAGATCCCTTTTTTTTTTTTTCTTCTCCTAAAATGCAGTAATAGCTGAAGAAAGCACGTTAGAGATAGGTGAGAGTATTCCCTGGGTTTCAAGTTATTCTGCACTTCCAGCTTTGTATTCAAGCCCGTACTTCTGCAAATCTTCCAATTCTAAACTACTCCGTGTGGTGTCTTTAGATAAAAAAATAAATGTTATGCTGCAAATGTAGCCAAAAAAGAAAGAAAAACAAGCCCAGGACAGAGGTTCAGCTCTGAAGTCTGTGACTGTTTATGTGCTGCCATTTAGTCATGGTGGCCAAAGAACCAGACAAAGATCAGAATGGAGATAAATACACAAGATGTTGATAATACACAGAATTTCTCGTAAAGATAAAGGGATGGAAGCACGAGTTTAAATACTTGGGACCTAAAGTTATTAATAGATGTTAGGTCTTTATTCTTTTTATGCTTCTCTTTCCCTCAGTTCTTGTTGTACTGGGGTGAAACCTGCTGAATTCACAAGTTGTTTAAAATTTTCTCTGCTCTGCAGTGAACTTTCCTCTGGGCTCTAAACCTGAAAAATTAACAGAGAGACCTAAACCACGTCGGGTTTATCAATACTGAGTGCAAACAAGCATCTATGTAGCATTTTACATCTTCCTAGTACTAATTACTCTGTTAACTCATAATTAAATGAAGGCTTTCTTATTTCCAGTACTGTTTATCCCAGAGTATTTGAAATCTTTCTTCCTGTGGTGATTTCTCTGTTAGGTGAATGCAGATGATATTTAACTTAGATGTGAGAATTGCTTAACTCATGCTTGCGAAGTAAAGTGAAAAAACGCCAGAAATTTTATAAACTAGAAAGGTTTATCTGTTTTGAGCAGTGAAAACGAGCAAACGAGCCACCCTTTGAGTGAATTTCTGCTTTTGTGTTAAAACCCGCCCACGCTGTTAGGAAGTACAATAGGAACATTACCTTCAGGGAACACCTGGATTGCAGGAAAGGGAAAAGCCGTGCATTTTTAATGAGAAAAGGTTTGCTCCTCTCTGCCACGCCCTTCAGTTTATAAACCAAATTCCCTGCTCTCTTGTCCTGTTCTGTCTCGTGTCAAACCGGTGGAATTGCCTGGATTTTAACCAACTGTCTGCTCTCAAACCTGAGGAAATTCATCCTATGAAAATTTTAAATTCAGCTATTTTAAAACAAAGCCAGATTATGGTACTTAGGCAAAGGTTCCTATTCTGTACTGATTTTTTTTTCCCCCACAGGTGCAGACCATGAGCAGTTTATGCTGTTTGTTGGTTGCTTTTTTAAGGCAAATATCTCTCTGCAGTTCAAACTTCTGCTGTGCAAAGGCATCGCAGTCTGAAATCAAATCATGATCCATGTCATCTCCTTGTTTCATGGAAGTGATCCATGTGCTGCTCGATCTGTCAAGTGGATTGGATGAGGCAAGTGAAAATGAAAAAAGGATTTTTCTACAGTGGGAAGCCTCACCATTCACTGGCTGTATCTGGGAATTAGATATCCTCAAGTAATTTATTATCCTTGATGGATCTGATGTCTGCGAGTGCTTCCACTCATTGTCAAATAATTTTGTTAGGCTTTATTGATGGAGTGGGATGATCTTTTCCCCCTGCTTTTCAACTGCAATTCTTCTTTTCTGATAGTGTTTGTGGGGAAGAAATCCTCCTTATTCTCTCCTTTTTTTTAAATGAAATATTATTATTGAATATAATTTTAATTTATATCTAAAACTTAATTCTAGTCTCAAATGCTGGTGTTCTTAAAAATGTTGGTCTCATGCTTTTTTCCTGTGTTGTGCACAGTATCTTCTTTTCATAACACTGTGTGTGTTTTTCAGCAATTAAATCTCAACAAATTATCTTCCTGTTTAAGAACTGAAACATTTTCTGGCATTCATAAAACCCAGTCTGGCTGTAAAGTGTCTTTGGATTTTACCCTAAATTAAACACAGTCAGATCTTGAGTCTCTGAAATATCTTAGTCATAGTCAATCAGGTGACAATAAAATAGAAATTAATTTCCAAAATTGCTTCCAACTTCTGTTAAAAACAAGAAGTTTTTAACTTCTTGGTGATCAAAGCGTTTTTTATTTTCATTTTATATCTCATGAAAATTACAAGGACTTCTAAACTTCTGTGTTTCTTCCATGTACCAGACACCTGGCTTTAACCTGAGTTAATGCTGGTTCCATCTGGCTGTTTCTGAAAGCTCCAGAGAAAAGCAAACAAACAAAGACACCAAGGAAATGAAAGGTGCCTCGCTGTGATGTTTTTCTAGAGTGGTACATCGCTCTGATAATGAACTGTGAAATGTAGCATGTGGATGATGATGAATGTAAAAACCTGCATGTGTTTTTATTTGAATGTCGTGTCCCTGAGATGGATTATTAGTATGAGCTCTGTAGTGTAAAAATACTGAAAAGAGAAGGGAAGAGAAATGGAAAGAAGATATTTCTAGCAGGTGTTGCAATGAACCACATCCTCTTTTGATGATTTTCCGTTTTCAGACCGAGATTTTGGTAACGTGACCTTTACCATGAGGATGGTAATAAATCAGCTGCTCTCTTCCTAAAGTTAAATCTGCTTCTTTCTAGCACTGGAAGGGAAAATCTATTTGCATTTCCAGCACATCAGACTTCTTCCCAGGCGTGGGCTCACGGGGCTGCACTGGCTGGGAGATCAGTCGGGCTCACTGGTGACTCCATGCCATGTGTTTCCTGCCCACATCCTGCATCCAACAGTCTGTCCCTGTGCCAGGAGATAAGTGACTGCGGTTGGGTACAGTTTGCTGCTTGCTTATGGATGAAATGCAAACTAAAATGCTGTGAACTCCCTTCCCTGTCTTGTAGGCACAGCCACAACTCGAGGAAGTTTTGTGCCTGACCAGAACAGAAATGGGCCAGGCGAAGGTTTTTCCAAATTGTTAATTTTGCATTTACCTCACTGAGGTATTTATGAGAAGTCAGTGATTTCACAAAGGACTGACTGTTGTTGTTGGAGTTGCAGTGATCCTGAATATCTGCCCAGCCGGGGAACCCACCGCTGGTTCATCACTGGGGTTGTCCCAACTCCCTGGTGTTTTGCTTTGGGAACAAAAGAGGTTATTTGAAGGCAAGCAGCCCAGGAAGCACTGCTTGAAAGCTTCTCCTTGCCTCTCCCTGTAGCTGCAAGGCCCCTGCTCTCACCTTCCCTGCTGGACCATCTGTACATCCCATGACCCCAAGGCCTCCTCCTGGTGCAGTGATGCTTGGATCAGTGGTGATACCAAACCGTAAACGTGTGTTGGGAAGGAGCTCAGTGTTTGGGTAAAACAAGCTGATTTGGGATCAGTCTGTGGTTCACGGGAATGCTGGAATGCAAAGCCCAGGCAGGACAGACACAGGGTGTCTCCTGGCTCGTTAGGGACTGGGCACAGTTGCCATATTTGCTCTCTCACACAATATTCCCAAAGGAGCCGTGTGATGTGGGATGTCAGTGTTAGCTGGTGAATTCTAGTACTTGCATTTGCGTTCCTTCTTCTCTTGCCCAGTTTATTGAAAAAATGTGATGGTAATGTGGTAGTTCGGTGTCTTGAGGTGATTTTAAAGTAGATAAGCAAACCATTCTGCCTCTGAGGTTGCATAATTCCATGGATTTGTCTTACCTCCAGTGACCAGCATGTAATGTGTATTGTATCATATGATGTGTGTAAGCTTTACAGGCTGGATATTGTGTCCAAATGACAAGAGCACTTGGGTGAACGTCTCGAATCATCCTTTCTTTGGCACGCTCAGGGGCAAAGGTACTTGTGTGGAGTGTGTAAAACATCCCAAAGCGTGTTGTTGTTCCGAGTCTTGTGATTAGGGCTTCGATCTAATTCACTCTCCAATGTAGCAAATGTTTGCTGTCGGCCAACACTGTTACAAGGACTAAGGGATTCTCTTTCTTTGCCCGGCAATAATGTATTTTCTATTATTCTGTCAGTAGAATTTGTCCATTTTTCAAGTAGTGTGCAGTGCTCCTTTGAAGAATGTCTCTTTTTCGGGTGGTTTCATGGTGACTGTACCCCAAAATGTCTAGATGTCTCTCAATAGCAAAAACGGCTTTGTTATTGAATGTATTATTTATTAACAGTATCTTGTCTTTTTCTAGTTGCATTTTACAAAATATGCCGCAAGCATCTCACGTGATTTTTATAAGGAAAGTCTTATTTATAATGTTTGTGCAAGTGGATGGAAACAAATAACGATTTTATAGTAGTCCATTCCTTTTTTCATAGCAGCAGAGTCTTAATGAGCATGATCAGAAGGGACAGGCTCATTGTTTAATTTAATTTTGATGGAGTTTTTTCAAAGTTAACGATTATGTTATTTATTATTTGGAATTACTTATCTTAACAAATAAATATCTCCATTTTAAGAAATGAAAAGAATATTTGTGGGGCTTCTTTTGCTTCTTTTTCTTCTCTTTTTCCCCGCTCTCTAACTCAGGATGTCCAAAAAATCAAGGTGATTTCCTCTTCCTCTTTGCATTTTAAACCTCCCCACCCCATTCCCCTTTAAAAACAATGGAGGATATAGGGTGAGATGCTCCTGGCTGTTCCAGGGACAATTGGAGCAGGGTTCCTCAGCCTGGTAGGTACAAAAAAACCAAACATCTCTCTCTGTTTTCATTTTATTGCAAGGATTATCCAGAGCAAAGGTGGTCTCTGCTGAGGGAAGAGGGGAAGACAGAAGAAGACAGGAGTTCCCTTTCCTTTAGCCATGATGGTTCTTTTTCAAAACCTGCATTTCAAGATGAATGAGAGACCATTTAACTTCCAGTTTACTCAGGTGTGGGCAGATATAAATTCCTGAAGCCACTCAAGGATGAAGTCCCAGTGATTATGTTCATGCTTGAAATCCTCAGATTATGCCTTAGCTTTCCTTGTCTCTCTCACACATTCATTTCCTTTCTCTAAATGCATGTCCCTACACAGTGATTAAAAGAGAGTTCCTCATTCTTCTCAGTTAATATTTCTTAGTTTTTTTGGATATACCATCCCCATCGAGGTCACTCTGTAGATTTCTTCCTGTTGCAAGGAGGCACAGATGTCAGTGGAGGCTCAGAAAATGAGAACTCTCTGCCTCTGAGAACTTCTGCCAGGGGAGCTCTCTGTGGGTGGAAAATTCTGTGCAGGATCTCTCTGAGTACTTCCTTTTGGAGGAAAAACTGCCTTGGAAGGTGGGAAACCCAGGCCAAATCTCCAAGTCTTTGAAGGTACATGACACTTTCAGCTGGTGAAGTGCTACCTGAAAGTGATGTCTTGCAGCTGCTGTTTTTTCTTCCAGAAGGGAATCCTACCTTAGTTACACCACTTATCCCATGTATTTTTCTTTAGCCCTGTGCCTCTTCTCCCTCACCCCTTAACCTTGATGCACTGATATTCATTCCTTGTATGAAAATGTTCTGTGAAAAGGCAAAATGTTGACAGTATCAGGACCTCAGACTTCATCTGGCTTTGACAGGAGATGCTTGAACATTGTAGGGAAGGTCATTGCTGGGACAAGAGAAGCACATCCAATGCAGGAAACTCTCTTGGGATCCAATTTTAAATCCGCTTTCACACAGATTTCCAACCCACAGTCACATGCCCAGCTTGGTCAGGCTGTTACTTTTTGGCTTCTGAGTATCTGGTTCCTCGATGTGCTTTTCCAGTTCACCCCTTCGTGGCATTTTAGCAGGAGTGTTGCACATCTTCTATTGTTTGATCTGGATGTCTGGTAGACAATACACTCCTAAATGAAAAGATCAGCTGGCAGAGAGAGCTGCAGTGGTGTTGATGAGGATGGGTTAATGGAGATACTCCCATCTGGTGCAATTTTCCTAACTCTGTTTAGAGGTTTTATGGAGTTGATGCATCAGGCGCACCGGGATCTACCAGCTGGCTGTGGCATTTTCCTTGAGCCTGTGCAGCAACAAGGGAATTTCAGCCTCCATCAGGCAGCAGATGATGTACACGTGCTGTCTTCCCAATGTCCATGAAAATTGTTTGTGTGTAACGTGAGGAACAACTTCAAGTAGAGGATTTTCAGGAGAAGACACGTGGGACTTCGGGCAAAAACCTTCATTTGTGATTTCTGCTGCAGATTTTCTCCTTACCCCCTCAAACTGATGAACCACTTCATGTCAAGTTGCTGCTATCTGTCAAGAAGGACCAATTCTTCCCAGTCTCTCAGATATTAAGGTAAAATATTTTTAACTACTACTAAATACTTTAAAACATTCTGGCAGAGAGAACTGGAGTCTTGAAAGAATCAAGCTGCCCTGCATTCAGCTGAATGCAAGTCACAGGTCACCAGGACATTTTGTGTTGCCATATCTGCTTAGGGAATATTTTAAGTGTACCACAACCATGAGATGCTGCATTAGGTCTATCTTGACTAAACTGATAGTTCCTAAAGCATCCTCCTGTATTGCCCATTCACTGACTTCCCATTATGTCGTGTGGATTTTTCTCCATCTATCAATCCAAAGGCCTGGAGTTTCCTCTCTTCCAGACATGACTCCTTTACTTGTTGGCATTGATGAAAGCCATCCAATAGATGTGGTTATCCCCATTCCTCTTCCCTGCAGTCTTTTCTGGTCCTGCTTCTTTCTTTTTGAGATAAAAGGTTTAGAATTCCATGGAATCTGAATTACAAGGTTTCTTTTCACTGTTTTTGGTGGTTGTCAAATCAGGCCTTACTCGTCTCCAGCTTTTAGCCTCTTCCCTGACAACCTCCAGATCTGCAAGTCTGGTGGGCTAAGCAACTGAAATTGAAATGTAAAAGAGAACATCATTGCATTTTCTTTAATGTAATTGTTCTATTTAATTTCTGTGTACATATATATGTGTGTGTGTATATATGTATATAGATATACACACATACATATCCTGGGTTTTGGTAAGAAGGCTCTCAGATACCTAAAGTAGACTTCTGACTAAAAAGAGATTTAAATGCAACCCCTTTGGATATTTTTAAGAAAGAATGTTAGGACTCAACTACTTTCTGTGAAAAAGTCTGCATGGGCTTCTTTTGTAAAGAAGAAAAAGAACTAATTTAATTCTCTTGAAAGATGTGAGATGGAATCATTGGCTCTGGTCCACTCTGCCACAGACTCCTTTTATTTTGTAGGCATTTAACAGGGATAAGATTGGAATGTGGTTTAGACCCTGTCCTTTTAGACCCCTGTCAAAAAATTTGATCCAGTTCTCAAAAAGGTTACTGTAGTATTTTCAATATTTTGATGTCAGTTCATCCACTTTGTGCTTTTCCCACAAATGAGCAAAAAGCCAGGGTTTTTTTTAATCAGTACCAGCAATGCAGACGTCTTACAAAACGGTTTAAAAAAGTCAAGTACGTGTTTACACTGCCAAAGAAAAATTCACTACCACAAAAAAAAAGATTCTAGATAATTTTCAGGCAGGATATATGTATTGACTTTTTGGAGCTTTGTATTCACTATTTAGAATTACAACTGGTGATACTTGCAGATGTACCTGTTGAAATGAATCTATACCCATGTTATTATGCAAAAATATTTCATAAGGCATTGAGTACTTTCCCAAAAAGGGAACATTCTTTTACTGTGTTATACAGGCTTACTACAAAAAAGCCCATTATAGATGATGAAGAAAAGCTATTCAGAATCCCTGTTTTAGAAATTATCTGTCATGATACTAAAAATAAAATACAACTGTGTGTGCTGAATTACCATCAGACTCTGTGTGGTGTTTAAATTTAAAAAGAAGTATTCTAAAATAAAACAAAGCACTTGAAAATCAAGCAAGTGTAACATTTTCCAGTAAGGAGATGAGACTGAAAATATGCATGGGAGAGACAACACAAAGTTCAAAATAGTTCTGTTGCATTCTCTTTCACAACCCTTTGCCATAACTGAGCATTTTTATCTTGACTTAATGTGTTTTTCAGAGTCCCTTTTAGAATCTCGAGCTCTCAGAGGTTGTTTTATTGAAGTTATTTAAAAACAAGATTTAATTTGAAGGCTTCAACACTTAGAAAAAACAATTTAACAAACATGATAACCCATCCATGGCAGATCAGGTGCTTTGCTTTCCTTATCTCCATCTCCAAATCCACCTCTCATTGCCATTGCAACACTGGCTGGCTGCTGACAAATGCTCAGTGAGGGGAACCACCTTTGGTGACACACCAGACATGTCTGGGGTGGGGAAAGAGTGACAAAAACATGACAACCAAAGGAAATCGCGAGTGACGGCGCCATGGCCTCGGGTCCGTTGGGTGACACGGCGCTTTAGGCTTAGGTCGCACGTGGCCTGTCAATTGTGGTTTAGCTCTTGGAATTATCAGCTGTCTGGATGGATAATTGTTAGAGGTATCAGCTGTCAGCAAAGCTCATGTCTGATAGGAAGAGGCAAGTGCCACGTTTTTGGTGAGGGACAGGCTTGGGGACAGTCCTTGTGATGAGAGGGCTTGGGAGGGCAGCGAGTTGGGTGTCAAGTCAACAGCATGGACTTGCCACGATGACCAGCGACCACGTGGTGTGGCCAGGAGGATAAGGCAGGGGGGTTTTCCCGTGTGGAGTGATTGAATCAGCATCTGGAGTGCTACGTCTGCTGTTGAGGTTGGGCCAGGTGGCCTTTGAAAGTCCCTTCCAACCCAAACTATGACTCCCCAAATTATGAGCACTTCCTTTGATCCCATTGCCCTGCCAACTTGGGAACAAGTTATATGGTGACACTGCTGCTGTTTCTTCGGGGGGGCTGTTCAACAGCCCAAGGGACCTCCCTGTTGGCTTTTCGAAGTCCCAGCTTTCTGACTGACACAGAGGAGGACAACCAGGAGCATTAAAGGTGTGTGTCTTCCCAGCTGGTGGGACAGACTTGGGGGGACAGTGGAAGGGTGGCTGAAAATGAGGGGCTGGAGCATTTCCTTTCAGGTTTCTGTGGGATTGGATCACGGTGGAGGAGGGCTGTTTTATCCCTTTGCCTTCCACATCCCTTCCTGCTCCCATCTGCTCTGGCCAAGCCCTCTGAGAATTTTCATCTTTCCCAATTTTTTGAGTACTCCATGTTTCTCCTTCTTTTCTTCCATTTTGTCTCCTACCTCTTGCTCCCTTTCTGGTCCCCAAACTTCTACCTCCTTTTGTGGTGTTCCTTGCCTGCTCCCCCCACTCTGGGGGATCCTCTAAGCCCCCAGCTTGTTCCCACTCGGATCCCTCCAGGCATTGCTGAAGCTGCCGCTCCACATTAAAGATATTTGACAGACTGAGGCAGATGCTGTAGGGAAAAACTCCCCAAAAGTAGCCTGGAGGAAGCAAATACTTTTTCATCAGTGCATATTTTGATGGTCTGAACTCTAGAAAGCTCATGGCAACCGCACTGAATATAAAAGAAGTATAAATAACTATTTATTCAGTGTAAAAAAAAAATTCCTGCTTGGCAAAAAAAAGTTCAAAAATATGTAACTCAGTGCAGGTGCACAAGGGAAGTGGAAGGAGCTGAATGTTGCACAGATAAACTTAATTCTTTTATTTCCTAATTCTAAAGTCCTTTTGATTTTCTTCCTTTCACACACTGTTCCTGCTTCTTAAAGCAGTTGATCCATTTACAGTACAGAAATAATTTTCAGCATTGTACGAAACAGTGCATCAAAATCAACATTTAGAGCAATCACACTGGACACACCCCCCGCCCTTTTCGTCTAATACTTGGTTCATATTCATACAACTGATAATGAATGCTCATCCAATGAAAAACAGCAAGAAATTGCCAGAAATTGCAGAAATTGAATATGACATCTTGTTAGACAATCTGTTCCCTTCTCCCTCCAAATTAAAAACCCCACAGCCACCAAAAGAGACCCAACCCATATGTTGTATATGGCAGCAGCACCTCAGCATTTGCAGTGGGGTTCATTTGGTTGAGGGTCATGCCTCAGCTTCATCTTCTTGACTTGGGTTTTGGTGTCTTTTTAAGGCAGAATCTTCCCTAACATCATTTTGCTGCTGTTCTAGGGACCTCCACCCACCCTGTTGATGACAAACCCTATTGCTTTTCCCAGTACGAGAATCATCTGTCACGCTGTGGAACACTTGGGTCGGGAAGCTCCCAGTGGCACGTTAAGATCTTTGTGTCTGAAGACAAATGGATGTCTAAAACCATCCTCTTTGTCTGCACTATTAGTGATGCTCCTCTAAGCTCCAAGGCCTCTTTCTGAGCTTTTGATGGATGTGCCAGACAGACCTTGGTCCTTGTCTCTTGGAAACAGCCCTGTGACCCTGGGTGTGTGTAAGGTGACCCTGAGTCCTGTGCATGTCAGAGGAGTTGGCAAGTCTGTCCTGCCCTGCCCCACAGCCCCACTCAGCTTTTCTTAGGTAGGGCTTCCTTAGGAAACTGACAGATGTTTCCCCATTTTCCTGGGAGTAGTGAACACAAAGAGGAAAAAGTCACGATGAAATGGCCAGACTTTGACTCTTTAGTGTCCCTGAATAGGTCAGGGGTGTAAGTCTTGTACAGCCCTGCACTGAGCACTGGGGAGGGAAAGAGGAGCACAGAAAACCAATACTGCTGAAAAAGTGCTTTTTTAGATGGTGCCAACGTCACCCTTCTGACAAATACCGGTAGCCATCCATAATTCAGATGGGTATTATCTCCTGCCTAAGCCTGTTATGAAACTTAATATTTATAAAAGCGTGTGCAGTTCTGACTTCATAGATCCCCCGGGCTTAATTCTGCAAACCCTGCTGGCACCAGGCAGAGCTCAGAACAGATGTACCTAGAAAATGGAAACAAATATTATGCAACCTCTTCCACAAATGCCTGGCACAGGCTGATCATGTTCAGGATTTACTGACAGCATCAGAAATCCATGGAACAGGGTGGGATTGCTGATCTAAAAAACTCTATGTGGAGAAAAGAAGCCTTGTAAATTGAAATTGTTGCTGTTTGGTATCACAGGTGATCTCTGTGGCCTGGTGTGTGCCAAAGATCATCTGGTCCAGCCTTTCCTGGTAAAAGCATGGCTCAGGCCCCTGTCCTGGTGAATCCTGTTTGTGTCCAACATTGATGAATCCACCACTTCCCTGGGGAGACAACTTCAATGGCTGATTGTTCTAACTGTGAAAAGATTTCCTCTTGTGTCTGATCAGAATCACCTTAGATGTAATTTGTCCCCATTACCCCTTGTCTTTTCCATGTGACTCTCTGTAAAAAGGGAGTCTCCATCATCTTTTGTAGCCACTCTTTAAATACTGGAACATGGTCCTAAGGTCTCCCCTAAGCCTTCTTCTCTCAAAGCTGTACAAATCCATTTCTCTCAGCCTTTCCTCCTATAGCAGCTTCCCATCTTTGATCATCTTTGCAGCCCTGCTCTGGACCCTCTCCAGACTGTCCACATCATTTTTGTGTAGTGGGAGCCAAAACTGGACACAGTATTCCAGCTGTGGCCTGACAAACACTGAGTAGGGTGGGACAGTGACTTCTTTATCTCTGCTGGTGATGCCCTTGTTGATGCAACTCAGCATCCTGCTGGCTTTCTTTGCTTGTTTTCCAGGATCTCCAGGTCCCTTTTCCCAGAGCTGCTTCCCAGCTGGGTAGACTCCAGCCTGTGCTGCAGTTCTGGATTGTGTTTTCCCAGTGCCAGACCATTTCCATAGTTTCTGAAGCCAGCAGGGCACTGTCTTAGAGGCTAAGGAACATGAAGCTTATTGAGGGTGCTAAATAAATAGTCAAGTCCAGCATAAAATTGATAGTGGAATGGGTTTGATTAGTAGGTAAAGTTTAGGAAGATATCTGCACTGCAGGGAGTTGAGTCAGAGGGGATGTAAATAAAAAGGAGTTCTTCAAGTCCAGTTACTGAAGATGATTCACTTTTTTATCCAATTTGTTTTTTGTCTCAGCCGGCTGATTTTCTGGATTGGAATACTCTGTGTCTGTTTCAAAAACTAGATAATAATTTCTTTTTCAATTGTTGAAGAGCTGAGTAACCAGCAACTGATGGCAATGGCTTGGGCAGATTCCTGTCACTGGCTCATTCCACAAAGCAAGAGCCTCGTGTGGACATTGCATCAGCAGTGCTCTGCCAGGATGGAAACGAGACCTTTAGATCTTTGTTTATTTCCTTTTTTTGTTTGTTTTCTTTTTATCCTTTTTAAAGAAAAAATATATTATCAAACTGGCCTGCTGTGTGTAGATGTGCACATGCATTTAGCCTTACTAAAGGACTAATATAGGACCAACTGTGTTGGTGGAAATGCTCCTCACATGAAGGAATAGGTTCTTCTTTTTGCAGCTTGATTACAGAACAGGGTGTTTACTATTTCATAACTTGCCAGAGAATATTTTCGTCTTCCCTTCTGCTTCTCATTAAGAAATGATTGTTGAAGTCTGTCTCAAGATATAATGTGATTACAAGGAATGTGTTCATGTTTTAATCCATTTTCAATAGTTCATAAGCCTTTTGCCATGCAATTAATGAAACAGAATACGAACCAGACTTTTCTGATTTCAGATTCATGTGTAAGGGGAAAAGTTCAATTCTGTGTTAAAGAAACTTGTGGACAGATGGTTTGGATTTAAAGGGAAGAGTAGCGGGATTTCTAGAAAAATTACACAGGATTAATAAAAATGTAAACTGAGTTCAAGCTCAGTTCACTAAAAATCTCAGGGAGAAAGAATTAGAAACTCTACTTCAGTTTGACTTGAAAGGAGCAGAAATAAAACTGCCCAGAAATATATATTGAAAAATCTTGTTAGTAGTGTACATTTCTGTTCAATTTGTTAGGAATTATCAACATCCCTGTAAGCCTGTCAGACTCAGATTATTGTTCGTAAAGGGTTAATGTACATTTACCCATTCACAGACTTCCAAAGGTTCTTAAACTTCATCCTTCCGAGCTCACTAAAAATACAGCTGGCTTCTGGGGATGACTTTTTGTTTTGATTTCCTGAAAGAAGTAAATATGCCTTGCAGAGCTCTCCTGTCGTTCTGCGGGAGGTGGGTAAACCAGCAAACACAGGGGTCTGGGAGGGCAGATCCCATGGAAGCGATTAATGGAACCATCATCCACAGCTGTTGACACTGGCTGACATCTGAATACTGGAGAGGGGGTGTTTGTATAGCACTCAGAGGGCCATGCAAAAAGCTTTTCGTCTAATCAGCTGTGAGGCTGTTTGGTGGCTGATCATGACTCGATTGTAGCAGTAAATGTTAGAGTAAGAACATTTATTTCAGTAGGAAGAGATGGGTCTGAGTGTAGCGTAACACTCCTGGTGTTTTGGGTTGTCCTCAGTGGATTCCCGTGCTGGAGAAGTGAGGATGAGCTATGATCCACTGTTTGTCACTGCCAGAGATTTTATGGCTGCATCTCTTCCAGTAAACTCCTCGGTGCCTGGGCTGGCTCCCAGGCACAGGAACATAACCATTTATACAAGTAAGCTGTCAGCATGATTCCCTTGCCTTTGCCAGCTGGGGGTCTCCCAAATGTTTGCCAGGCACAGTTTAGAAATTAGGATAATCCAGGGGCCATTCCCAAAAGCACTTTGTGTGCCAGGCTCTTGCTTTGGACAGGAGTTTATATTAATTATGGATGTGGGCAAGACACCAGGGAAATCACTGGGTGTAATTTATTGGTATAGGTGTAGTCTCAGGGCCCATCTGTTGAAAGAAGGTTTGGAAATGGATAATGCCTTTAGTTGCTCCTTTGCAAATGTGAAGAAGACTGTTGCCAGTAGCTATGGCAAACAAAAATGAACCAAAAGCATCTGCAAAGCTCTCATGCTCTTCTGGATTTGGGAAATGGGTCGTTTATAAAATGAGGTGAAGTAATTTGGGGTCTGTGTGGGAGGAAGGAGCAATAGATTGGTTGGAGTTTTCATATTTTTAGTTCCTAAGCTTGACTTTTGACATTCCCATGACATGATGTGGAACACCACAATATCAGCCATGAGGGCTGACTCAGGATTTGCACAGGTGGAAGCCCAGGCTTCCAAGCACGGGCTTCTCATGGCGTGAGGCTGTGCAGTCACACATGCTGTGTTTAACTAGATATTTATATCTTCTACCTCAAATCAAAAACCCAGTGCTACTGTGGTCTGTGGCCTTGAACACTTCCAGGGATGGGGCAGCCACAACTTCTCTGGGCAACCTGTGCCAGGACCTCACCACCCTCACAGGAAAGAATTTCCTCCTAATATTCAATCTAAACCTACTCTCTGTCAGTGTGAAGCCATTGCCCCTTGTCCTGTCTCTCTTGTCAACAGTCTCTCTCCATCTTTCTTTTAGACTCCCTTCAGGCACTGGAAGGCCACAATTAGGTCAGCCCAATTTTGGCAGGTCTCTCAACAGCAGCACTAGAGCTGACAAAATGCAGGAAGGTGGCAGTGCTTCCTGCTCTTCTCCCTCAGACAGCCAAGACTGGGCATGAGGAACAGCACCCGGATTCACTCACTTTGAGCTGAGTCAGTGCAGAGCTTATCCACATCCCCTGCCTTACCCGTGTGAGGAAACAAGAAATTTTAGCAGCTTTTAAATGTCCTGCTCCACCCACCAAGGGGGATCCAGGGCAGAGCAGAGGACATCAGGATTTTTTTGCAAAATGCACATTAGTCACTGGCTCCGGTGTGTAAACAAGCCATTAAAAAAGGATCTGTCACAGCAGAGGAGCTCTCTCTGCAGCAATTAAGGTGACCTCTGCAGAGCAATTAGAGATGCAAAGATTGCACAGGCATTCATCTCACACATCCTGGTAGATGAAGGCAATCTCTTGCAGTGTGTGGTTGTTACTACAACTGGCAGTCTGTTTTGATGGAGTGGGAATTTCGTGGGTTTCCTGGAGCAGTCGTGCTATTCATACTCACAGGAGCAGCCAGGAAGCAGCTCCTATGATCCCTGTACTTGCAGACGTGGAAAATACAGATGCTCTGAGAAAGGACATGGATAAAAGCTAATTAGTGACATGTTTTGGGGTTTTTTTTCTGGAAAAACAGATTGGAAACCTCAGGAGGGTAAGCCTTAGGGCGAAAGTTCAAAGCTATCCCAGCTGCAGCAAAGCAGTAATGGAGGGACCCACCCTTAGTCTTCTCCCACCTCCCCTCTGTGGCCAGCTGGGCTCTCACATCAGACTGAGTTTTGCTCAGGATCTGCAGCTTGGGACCGGCTCAAAGGCAGAGAACCACTTGTGACCAGGATTGTTTCCTAGTGACTGGCTTGGAAATGTCAGAGTGTTGCAAACAACACATAAATTTGAGTTCCTCTGAAAAATTTTTTGCAAAACAGGGTAATATGTGCAGCAAGATGTTTTATTCGCATGAGAAAATCAGGGAAAAATCAGTGCAAGTGAATTAATGAATTGTTTTGCTGGATTTAAATGAACTTTTAAGGAAGTGAAAGAAGAGTTGAAAACTTCCTGCACTCGTTTTGTGTCTTAGAGTCACACTGCTGTGGAGCCAGGATGATCTGTCTTGAGCTATCTTTGATTTAGTTGGACACTTTGGAGCTTATCTTTTATTTAGATACTGTCTCATTTTTTGTTTACTATTTTTTCCTTTTTTTATCTATTTCAGCCATGGCTTATGTTTGTAACATTTTTTTTCCCCTCTCTTCTCTTGAAATACCAGGACAAGAGCCCTGGAGTGCTGGTCCAAGGGCAGCAGAGAAGCTGAGGTTGTCCGGTGCTGTTCTGCTCGTATCATCCACTGCAGCACGACGCGACTATTCCGCTGTGGGTACCCCTGGAATGATTTATTTGGTCACCAAAATTGCAACTTGCCTCCTTCCAGTTCCTAAATTAGCTGCCAGCTTTAATGAAGTCGAATGGTTCCTAGCATAAAAATAAAGTATCTCCACATCTCCTCACCTCTGGGTTATCCGCAGCTGGATTTCCCCGCAGCCCGAGGAAACTCCGCCCTCCCGTGTCTCGGATGGGATGAGTTTTGCTGGTCTGAAGCCAAACTCAGCTGCTGTATTTGGCCAGGTCATTTAAAATTTTTTTTACAGCTGTTTAGAGCACAGACTCGGTGAAAAGTGTCCAGATTTTGTTCCAAGCTGGCAAGCCCTGTCACAGCTCTCGGGATGTGCCAGCCACCGGTGCCCTGTTCCCACGCAGAGCGGTGGGGATCTTTGCCAGGGAGAGTACAGCTTGGAGGGGAGCATTTGCCAACACCAGCATCTTCTGCCAGCGAAAAACACCTCACGTGGGACCGTAGCAGGCGTGGAAAGAGGTGAATTGGAGCAAGGTGCCTCTGCTCTGAAGGAGTCCCCAATTGCAGGGGTGTGAGTGGCAGGGTTTCATTATTTAAAAGGGCGATTCAGCCTTTGTGATTTCTTCCTTGCTTATGTTGGGCTGGCAGAAGTGGAGAAAACAATGGCAAAAGAGTTATTTTGGTGTAACCTCAGTAGAGCTGAGTGAAAGCAAAGCTAGCCCCAGGTCCAAATTGCTTTTGGTTATTGTTGGCCACTGCAAGGTTATTCTGCTGAGACTGAAACCTTATCCCTCTCACAGGGGCTGTGCAACAGAATCCACACAGCCATGACGTTCTGCAGCATTTATTCTACCCTCCCCTCTAAGAGGTGGTTCTGAGCATGTGACAGTGGCCATGGAGGAGCCTTCTGAAGGCAGCTGGGGATCCCCAGGGATGTTTTGTTGGCTTTCCACGAACAGGAAAATATTCAGTGCCCTCCTCGTGTTGTGCGTGTGTGGTAAGCATAACATCCAGGCAAAGAGAATCAGAATCATGGAATGGCCTGGGTTGGAAAGGACCTTAAAGATCATCTCCACCCCTGCCATGGGCTGGTAGGATGAGAGCAGCACCTAGTTCTTAGTTTCTAACGAACAGGGATATATACTACAGGCTAGAGGCCCTAACTTCACATGCTCCGTTCTCTAGCCAAGAGACAACTTTCAACAGAATAAATTTTTACAGCTCCCCAGAGTCTTGCCATTCGTAGCTTTTCTTTCCCCCTCCACGCCTTATTCCTCACTTATTTTTTTGCCTCAGGACTTAAGATGGAGAGGAGTTTTGGTTGGTTTTGTTTCCAGACTGATTTGACACAGATATTTTATCTTGCCTGATAAGACAGTCTCCCACACAGCTGCTTGAATCTCTTCTGGTTCACTGTGTGATGTTTGGAAAGAGGTCTGAGGGAAAGTAAGGCAATTTCCATACTCTCATCCTGAAATTCAGGCATCGGCAGAGAGGATTTTCTCCAGCAGACCTACACCACCTCTACTGTGAATGTTTTGCTGAGATATATGAAGTTTGGACTCATTTTTTGCTCCTTACAGCAATTAACCATGAAATAGTTATTTTTTCCTGTATGCCATGTGACATTTTTCCAGCCTCAGAGTTTGTTCCGCAGGGAAGTGGGATCTTCCCCTCTCCCACTGCCAGTGCCAAAATCTGCTGCTCTCAGCCTGTGTGGCTACACCAGCAGGTCCCTTTGCGGCCCCAGTCTTCCTGCCTGCTTCTGCACTCCCTGCACAGAGGGAATTTTGGATTTGGTAAAGTATTCCATTTTTCTGCCTCAGAAATCTGCAAAGAAAATGGACTGTCAGACAGTGATTTTATAGTCCTTGGGTTTCTTTGCTGTGGCTGTAAATAGCAGAAGAGGTGGATTTCTGTCCCCTGGGGATTTCTGAATGCTCAAATGATGGCTGAGGCTGTAAATCCTGCCTGTCTGTATTATCAGGTAATACTGAAAAATAGATTAAACTAATACATTACAATTAAATCAGAAATCTAATAAGCAGAGGGCTGCGTACAAAATATGGGGCTTTAGATTAATGAGGAAGCTTGCAGAAATGTTTCTTTTTTATAACTGTAGTGACAGGATGACTTGGAAATGATGTTTACTTGTAAAAAATATCTTCCAGATGCTCTATCTCAGGAACTATGGTTCAACCAGTGTATCAGTCTAACCCATTTTTCAGAATCACCTGACAAGTAAAGAACTTGGGCACCTTACTCTCCCTATAATTGAGAAATTAATATTTTAAGAGGTCTTGAGAGTTTTCCCGAGGAGGAGACTGAATTCTTCCAGAACAATCCCACAAACCTTATTAGCATGACTGTTACTGATGTATTACTAAAGAGACAATTACCCAGAGGGAGGAAAATGATGTGCTTGGTCTGTCTGAGCCATTGTAAGGACCAAGGTGAGCGCTGGGATAAAAATTCAGGATCAGTTCACACGGCACCTTCGTCAGTGCGGGACAGGCTGTGACACCTCAGCAGCCAAAACCCAAATGGTTGTGGGGTGTCTGTGCTGCTTCCCCGTGCAGGATTGCTGCCCTGCAAAGCCTCAGGCAGTAATTTCACCAAGTAATTACTCCAGGGTCACAGGAATGGCCTCACACCTTGTCTTGGGAAGCTGTGACTCCGTGGGGACAAATGTTTTCAGCGGTGTCAGCCGAGGTGGAGGGTGTGTGCGAGTATTGTGTCTCTGCTAGAGGAGAAAGAGCAATAAAATCTTCTCACTGCCAGGCCAGGCTCTTTGTAGAGGCTTCACAGAACAGCTCGGTGCTCCCTCTCTCTCAGCAGCGCAGTTCACACCCTCCTTGAATTCTTGATTTGCTGCTACCAGAGGGGTAAACGAGTTTCAGGATTTTCTAACACTTGCGTGGAAGCTTCCTCAACATTCTTAGCACCCTGCGCTGGGATGGTTCCCTGCCTCTCCAGGACTGACACCTAAGGTGGTAGGAATATCTGGGATCTCTACCAGTGACGCCCTTGTAGTGAGCACTGAGCAGTCCTGCTTTTGATGTGTTGCTGACATGTGGTTTGTAACATCCTGCGGCACGTGGAGCTCTTCCCCCGCCTCCCTGGGAGCCAGCAAAAATAAAATGTTCTCCCAGCAGGACCAAAACCCCTCCCCGGTCTGGGTCAGCAGAGCTGTGCGGCCATTCACATTTACTGAGAAAACTGGGTTTGAGGTGTGATAAAGCATACAGGCTAAAGCCACTCACGATAAGAAAAGACAGAGTAGAATTGTTGTATTGGTGATAGTAGAGGCTCCAGGATTCCAAAGAGGGCTACTGTGTGCACCTCATTTCTGCTCTGAAGTCACTCAACTTCATAGAAAGGTCCCTGGATCTTCTTGTGCCCCCCTGCTAGGCTGAAGAAAGCTGCATTTGCACTTCTTTTCCTTCACAGAAATATCTGTAAACCTACAATCATCATGCCCTTGCTGCCTCACTAAATTTAAATCTGAGCTCCTCAAGACAGTCTGCAGGATGTTTGTAATACTTTAGCAACTCCCAGATTACTTTTCTCAGTCTTCTACTTTTTCACTTTCTTGAAATGTGGGCAGCAAAGCAGCTTGTAATATTCCAAAAGCATTTGTACCAGCACTAAGTGCAGAATTAATAGAGTCTGAACCATCACTGTCTGCATTTTATACTGACAGAAGGCTACAAGTTAATTACATCAATTCAGGAAGAAGTTTTTATTTCTTTCCTTCTTCATATGGTTTATAAATTTTTTTTATATGGTGATAGCCTAATATTCTTATAGATTTCATATGGCAGATCAGCTGTAATGGGTATGTTTAGAGTGCAGCATTTTTCCACAGACTAAGCCTAGACTTCAAAACCTCATCAAGGAACTAAGCAAAAATATAGACAGTAGCTCTGAGCAGGTTTATTTTTCAATTTAAAGTTAGATTTAGTTTGTGCAGCCACAGCAGTTGTACATTTCATAGCCTGGAAAGCAGCACAGGCAATTTTATACTCTTTGAGTATCTTTTGGACATTCTGCCCCAGAATTTCTATGTTCATACACACAGTCAGGGTACATTCATGCAGAGTCAGTGACGAGGCAAAAAGACACATTTTGGCTTGGTTCATTTGATTGTCCCCGTGGGGAACATTTGGCTATTACCTTTTGGCTAATCAAGCTCTCTTCAGTGCTCCCTCTTTTCCATGCAGTGTGAACCTTCCTGTAAAACCCATCATTTATGGAGCAATTAGTCAGCTGGGCAAGACTGACTACAGGGATAATCCAAACCAGGGAACTTTTTCAGCTGTCAAAGCGTTGACAGCAATTGTCTAAATGGGTAAATTACAATTCTTTTGGTAATTCATATTAGTTTGGCCTGGAGCAATGCAGATGTTTTGCTGTTGTGGAAAGCAAACACTCGGAGATGGGAACAACAGGCACAAATTAATTGTCATTTCAAGTGGAAAACATTCTTGGGAAACGTATCAAACATTTAACTAACACCACTCAGCAAAGCTTGAAATTCCCCATGCTGGAGTTATTCCCACTGCATAAGCATAGTTCTAATAAATTGTTGTTGCTTTTTTCTCTTCAAGCTGTTATTACCTCTCTGCCTTCTCCCAGATAGCAGCTTTTTCATTGTTTTCTGTTCTGATTAACTGTTCATTTAACAGACCTGCAAGAGAAAGGGAAATTAATCCGATGGTGAAACCTCCAGTTTCTGCTCTGAGCCACAAGGATGTCCTTTGATCCCTCACAGATGACAGAAGGCAGGAGGGTGATAAGGCTCCCAACTTCCTTTTCTTTTTAATCGTGGTCGCAAGCACGGGATCTAATCTTTGTAGCTATAATCCTAATTGAAGTGGGAAGTTTTCCAAATTGAAAAGTTCCTTATGAAAGCTCTCCTTTAGGGAGAGTGTAACATCAGCATTTCATGAATTTACATGTCAGGGGAAAAGATACAGGACTGAAGGAACACTGAATTGTTGGTTCAGATTATTTTAGCTGGGCTGATTCAGGAGACAACCTCCAGCCAATCTGTCCTTGTTTTCATGGATAAATTCATCAAGCATTAACCACTACTGATTTCACAATTAAAAACAAAACTGAAGGTCTGGGAGTCACTGGGAAATTACATTTTGCTCTCAGAATTTTCCTCAAGTCTTTGGTAGCTGGATATTTTGGGAAGATAAAATGTACATATGCTGCAGTGCAGAAAGACGGAGGGATGCAAGAGCGGGCTGGCATGGATCATAAGGAATCCAGGATGCTCCCAGTGGCAAATGAAGGAAGACCTTAGCCAGAGGATAAAAATATAATCTGGTGACATTGTTTTCAGGTTAAAAGCATTTAGGAAAACCCTCATCTGTGACCACTCCCCCATTTCTTTTTCTCTTATCTCTGCATGGTAAGATCTTGCAGCACCTCTTTAGGATTTCCCTGTGGAAAAACCTCCTAAGGAGTTCCCTCACACACGCTCTCATCCCAAGACAGATTTGATGCTCTTTGGCTCCTGAGTTTTTGTGCTCCCAAAAGACAATTCCAGCAGAACAGTGCTTCCCTCTATTCATGTTATTCAATTTGTATGGAGCCCTGCTCTCCTGGGGATGGCTGAACACCTGCCTGCCCATGGGAAGCAGTGAATGAATTCCTTGTTTTCCTTTCTGTGCACAGCTTTTGCTTTACCCATTAAACTGCCTTTACCTCAACCCACAGTTTTTTTCACTTGTATTCTCCCAATTCTCTCCATGATCCCACTGAGGGGGGAATGAGCAGGTGGCTCTGTGGGGTGTAGTTGCCAGTTGGGATTAAACCACAACACAGGTGGGAATTTACTGTGATAGAAACATGCCTGCTGGGTTTTCCCCCCTATTCCTATCTATATGGACCTCATTTATTCCTCCTGGCAAGCTTTCCTGGTGGAGCAGCTCCATATTGCTCCTGTATCCCCACGTTGCTTTCTTTTGGCGACTTCATTCTTTGTTTGGCCACAGCTGAAACAGAGCTGGGGTAGGGCCTGTGTGCCCAATTCTTTTATTACTGGGAGGGCTGGTGCATTTTCAGTATCGCTTGGGCTTCTTGGTGCCCAAAAGAGAAGGAACAGGTGAGGGGACACATGATGAAGCACAGATGAAGTAATAGTAGGTGGGATCCACGTGTTGCTGATGTGTCCTCCGTGTAAAGGCAGGGCTGCACTGGGATGTGGAATTAGCAAGTAAAAATAACCCGCTGGATAGGTCCTGTGCCACCCTTATGATCAGTGTGTTCCTTTGCAAGAACCAGCTTTTTCTAAAATAGAAGTAGTGATTCAATTACTCTGACACCAAAATATGAGTTGTCTACTAAACCAAATTAAAGCAAGGGAAGAGAGATATCTAATTATTAAGCATATAAATCTTGCTTCCAACAGCCCAGATTTGCATTACAGTGCATTACAGGCTGTAAGCTGGAGGTCTAATTTAGTGATAGAACAAACTACTTAGAAAAAAATACAGAGCAGATGAATCATTCTCCTCGGTGCAGGAAAGTACATTTAATGTTACACTGAAATTATTGCTTTATTGTAACTTTTAATTATTTTGGTTTAACTTAAAAAAAAAGTCTTCCCGCTATTTTATGCAAGTTATTAAGCAGCAGGGATCTGAACTACAGAAGTGTGAGAAATTTATTGTTATTTTTTCAAACTTTCTTAAGACTTAGAACAGGTGGAATATAATGACTATGCCAGGTTATTTTAAAATTTGATCATAGAATCACAGAATCATAGAATGGCCTGGGTTGGAAGGAACCTTAAAGATGATCTTGATCCAATCCCCCTGCCATGGGTGGGGACACCCTACACTATCCCAGGTTGCTCAGAGCCCCATCCAGCCTGGCCTTAAACACTTCCAGGGATGGGGCATCCACAGCTTCTCTGAGCAAGTATGGACATAATTCTAAACCAGGGAAAACTCATTTTTAAACATGGTGGGTTTTTTTCCTTTGGAGATCTCTTCATTTGAGGGGGAAGAGAGCATTCAGCATTACCTTGGCTCTTGCAGCTTAACAGTTCAGAGGATTAGTCCTGCTGTAGTGTTAGGCATTTTACTGAAAATACTTCCAAAGTTTCACCCTCCTTCTAATTTGAAGTCTTCTGGCTTTTATATCTAGCTATCACTTCTTATTCTGCCTTTTCTATGCAGAATTAGTGAGGCTAAAGCCATGGTAATGTCGAAGATGAAAGCAACATTTAAAACCCTCCCTCCTTTTCCAATAGTCACTCCTAAACAAATTCCCTGATTGCTTCAAGGTTTAATTCCATTATATATGAATGTAATGCAAAAAAAGAAAATTTAATTTGTTTCATGTTGCTAAACAGCCTCTCATCAGGAATATGATGTATAAAAGTCTGTAGGCAGGTCTGAAACTGGATATCGAGTTCTTTAATTTAAAAAAAAACCCAGAATTTATAGAAATGCTGGAGAGTTATGAGTTCTCTCCATTCCTTTGCTTCTGAAAGAACGGTGATTTTGTAGAAGAGGGGAGAGCCAGAAAGATATGAGTCCCACTAGAAAAGATGGAGTTATACATATAAAACTGATGGAGAGTCACAAATCTAAAATGAATGAGGTGTTGGAAAAAAATCCCACATTTCTTCCGTCTATATAATCTCTCTAATAACTCTTTTAAGAGATGAATGGCACATGAATGCTTTGAGACAGAGAAAATTGATTTTTTTCTACACATATTTTGGGTTAGATCCCAAAAGATCATTGCACTGAACCTGTGCTGGCCCTGTTTACCCTCAGATGATTTACCTGGTGCCACTCACACGTGCCTGGAGCACTTGGGTATCTTAGAGCCAGGACTAAGCAGCAAAAGCATCTCTCAGTTTTTACTGTCACTACACACAGCCATCAGGAAGTGTTTTTCCTCTTTCCCACTCCCCAGAGAGCTCCAGTGTGCTCCCAGCCGAGGCACTGCACTTTCCCAAGAGCAGGAGCAGCTCCAGGGAAAGCACAAACCACACACACCTACAACAGAGAACTGACTTGGCTCCCATAATAACCATCCCCAAGGGCCAGATCAGCAATAACTCTGCTCAGTGTTGCTTCCAAGCCTTATCCACCCCCATTCCCACCATTTTTCCCAGAAGCACCTGAGATCTAGCATCAATTAAAGAAACGAAACTCCAAAACACATTCCTGGAGTCCCATCTTGCTGATATCTCACAGCTCATAAAGCTTCCTCTTCACTTATCACACTTAGTCCTGATGATGGGGTCTCCTCCTGCTGGCTTTTTAGTGCTTCCCTAATGATGACTGACAAGGGAATGGAGCCTGCTGAGGGTCACAAGCAGCAACAGCTGGATAAGGGAAGGTGGCAATGCCAGCAAGCAGGAGGAAGGCAGGAAAAGATGAGATGAGGGATGTGATAACTCGGGACTGACAAAGGTAGGAATAACGTTGCCTTGCCGTCCACTTGGAAAGTTGCAATAATTCAGTTATCAACTTGAAGGAGGTCTCATCCTTGCTGGAATACCAGTCTCCAGGGAAGATGGATGTAGCTAAGAGGCTACTCATTTACAGTGGCACAGCTGCATGCCCAAGAAATACGTGTTAATGACCCACCATCAGGCCCTTCCCTAATGAAGATGAGCAAGGAAGGAGTGCAGGGCAGGAAAAAGAATCACCACAGACGCCCTAGTGTGGCTGAGAACAAATGGCAGTACCATCAGCTCACTAATTATTGCCTTGACAATTCTGTGCCCGTTTGAACCCAGCACACGGAAAAAAGAGCCGTTTATCCAGGTGCATCCTAATCCAGGAATAACTCAAGGAGCACAGGTCAGTGTGGATTTCCTCCAAACAGTGCCTTGTTTTATTCATGGGTAAGTTGCTGGTTTGCTGGATTCTCTGTGAGTGCGATGATGGATACACAAGGGCTATAAATCACCTTCTTTGTCCTTGAGAGCAAAAATCACAGTCCAAAAGGGGGGTTTTCTTTGTATATTTGAAAACTCTCATTACAACTTCCCTTCAGTCCTTTCTTCTTTGTCCAAAAAGTGCCAGTTCCTGCCTGGAATAATGCTGCATTTTAAGCTACATTCATTGGCAGAGTTCAAACCCCAGGAGATTTTCATGACTGAGATGCACCTTCCCCTCTATTATCAGTGAGCTTCAATTATCAACTGCCCGGCTACAAAAGAATTTGTCAGGCAGAAGTAATGCAATTGGGCAAGCATTTAGTAGCATTTATCAGGATTCAAAAAAAATTAACCTGAAACCCCACAGAGAACTCGCTCCTTGATCTCTCTTCTTTTCCAACACCTGCAGAATTCCCTGGGCTGCAGCCCCTTGCCCACCTTGGGAGAACAAGTGCTCTGGAGACTTCCAAAGGCAAACGATGCCTGGATTGTGAAACTGCCACTGATGCCCCCAACAGGCTCCTTTTTTTGGAATGTTCCATGTGAAGCCAATGCCAGTAAAACCTCTGTTCTTTGTGTGAGAACCATCACAGGAATAACCACTACAATGAGAGTCCATGGATAGACACACATTTTTATGGAAGAAGATCTCACATTGACAAACGACGTTCAATTCTATTTTGCCAGTGTATTGCAGAGCAGTAAAATCAGAGCAGAGTGGCAGTAAATTCTCTCTAATATATGCATATTTATTTAGCTTTAAGCACCTTCATGGTTCCTGGTTTCATAACCTCCCTTAGCTGCTTATTCTAATGGTTATAAAATTTCTCCTTGTTTAAGCTAAATTTCTGTGACTGCTGTTTAAGCTCATTACTGCTTGCTCTATCTCCAGTGCTAATGAGAACATTTTTTATCCTGGTTGTCTTTAAAGCATCTTTTTGTCCATTAGTAAGATGTTAATACTTCCTCTGCTGAAAATCATCCATCGTTGGCATTGCTGGGTCTTTTCCAGGCACTTTCTTGTTCTACTTGGAGTCTTTAATTTGTCTCTCTTTTAGCAAAGTGCCCAGGTTGGAAGTGCAGTATTCCTGAATAGAAGCCAGTCAGTGCCATGGGGAAATATCTCCTGCCTTGGACTCTGCAGGGCAGAGTCCTTGTGTCTTTGTGTGACAGGGTTAACCTGCCTGTAGTTATCCCCTGGGATACAATTTGCCATCTGCTGACCAGAATGGGTTTAATATATTATTTTTTTAAATCATGGGTATTGATTGTTTGTTGTTTCACTGGTTTTAGGTTTCTGAGGTTGAAAGAGTAAGTCCAGTGATCAAGGATATAAATCAGAGCATCTTTTATCACATGAATAAGGGGGAGCTGTGCTCTCCACCTCTGAAATATCTGGGGGTGAGAACCCAACCTCTGCACCCCTGCGTGGTACACAAGGGACCATGTGGGGACCCACTGACTGGCCTCAGGAGTGTCCTGGGGGCCTGGAATGGCACTTTTTGGAACACAGGCAGGAGAGTCATAGAATCATTAAGTTGGGAAAAAGAAGAATCTTGGGAAAAGACCTCCAAGACCATCTTGTCCACCTTGTCAGCTAGACCAGAGCACTGAGTGCCACCTTCAGTCATTTCTTGAACACCTCCAGGGATGGGGACCCCAACACTTGCCTGGGCAGCCCTTTCCAATGCTTAACAACCCTTTCCATAAAGAAATCACAAGGAGGACACAGGAGTGAGCATCTGGAGCAGACTTGTGGCGGCTGGTACAGTGCACATCATCCAACTGGAAAAATAGGAACCATGACACAAAATACCATTCCTAGAGCAGGCTGCAACTGGGAAAGCTTTGCTTTGTTTTGAGGAGGAGTAAAGTGGGATGAGAATACAGAGGTTTTGCAAACCCACACTGTGGGCCATGTTTCCATCTGGCATCATTTGGCTTTTATCTTCAGATATTTACACAAACTGAAGATTTGGGACAGTGACTGTGCCTGCTTGTGCATGTACACATTTTAGGTTCACATTACTCATGCTGCTTAATAGCTGCCTTTTATAATATCTTAATTTCAACAGAATTTGTCATCTTTTCAGCTACTATCTTTACACCAGTTGGTATTAAAAAGCAACATTATGCTAAACTGTTAAGAGCTTCTGTGGTGCTGTACCCTCGTTTATAACCTGGCCTGGCCCTGGACTCTTGGCACATTATCTCTGCATATAATTTTTGGCTCATCCTGCTTTGTCCTTTGGGAAAGGTCTGCTATTAGAACCAGAAAAGTAGCAGTGCAAGTTATTTATCTTCCATTCCTGGTAATGACTGGCTTTTAGTTAATGGATTGGAAAAAGTACATGAAATTAATGGAGCAGGGTGTTGTCCGACTGTAAAGCAGGGGATGCTGATCCCAGCCCTGTGATTCCTCCCCAGGTAAAGGTCAGGGACTTGCTGACTTTGAGCACGTTCTGCTTCGTACTCTGTCTCCCAGCTGAAAAATAGCACCATAAATTCCATCACTTGTGGGATGGGGAGAGATTTGCAAAGGCAAAGAGAGCAATCGGGCATTTAGCATCTATTGCAAACTAAAAGGTGCCTAATTCACACTTGTCCTTTAAAGAAATCCCCTCTTAATTACTATCACAGTGCTTGGTAATCCTGGGATAAAGCTGCTGTTTATTAAAGGATAAACCAGAATTATGAACTGTAGCCGTGTGAGCTGCTGGGCAGCCAAGCGTGGCTGGTTTTGGAGTAGGACACTTCAGATATGCCCCTGTTTGCTGCTAATAACCTGCTGCAGGGCACCAGGCAAGCCACATTCCCTTCCTACTGCCATCTGGGAATGAAGGAACAGCTGATATCGATACTGTGACATTAACCTCTCTGCATCCTGCAGATAACAAGTGCTGTTTAAAATTTAGCAGCCATTATGATTATTTATTTTCCTCACCACAGTTTTTGCACTGATTTTGCAGTTAGTTGAAGTACAGAAGCAAGGTTGCCTGTAGGAACTAGTGGTGTATGTGGAAGCAGAAAATAAAAATTTTGTGTTTTTTCTTCCGCACATTTTAACCTTCCACTTGTGGATGAACAGGAACAACAGCAAATGAGGCCTTCTGAAGTGGTTGAGAAACATGAGTATGTCCGTAACTTGGACAGAAGTTGCAACAAACCCTATTCCAGACTGGAAAAAGATGGGGTGGAGACCTAGCTAAAAAATCTGAAGTCAGGAAATGTTTTGAACAGAACCAGGTTTTGAAGCATCCCTTTGACCAGTGATACTGACTCCATTTCTGTGCTCTGCGTGCTCCCAAAAGGCTGTGGGGTCATGATCTGGAAGTGGGGCTGCTCTGTCTTTTATGCTTGCTCTGATTTTTTCTCTCTTTGAAGTTTCTAGATTATATTTCCATACATTTTGTGTTGAGTTTCAAAGGCTTTTGACAGCTTTTGGAGAGGTCATTCCAGGTAAGTTCAACATACAGTTGATTCAGAGTGTCACAGCCTCAGGAGCACCTTCCTTCTCCCCTTCTTAAATTGTCGTTGTTCTCCTCGATTTTCACTGGGACACACGGCAACACCCAAATCAGTGGTACTGCCTGTGGTTTCCTGATGCAACAGGAAACAGGGTTAGGAAAAACCGGAAACCCAGCTTCCCAAAGGAAGTTCCATTTAGACAGAACTGTGAGAAAGGAAAGAGAAAAGAAGAATCTGCAATACCAAGCCACACACACATTCATCCTGTGCACATCCTGCCTTGCTGTTCCAAGTGACTATTTTCCAAGATCTTTCAAAGCATCAGGCTAAAAGAACACGGTGCTTTTGATGATGGATCATTTTGTACTAATGGTGACATTACCTGATGAGAGAAAACACTGCTGAAACTGTTCATTGACATTTAGCAGTGCCTGATAAACAGGATTTGAAAGGAAGATGGTGTGAAACACTGCTTGTATTCAGAATGATAATTGCAAGTGGGAGTCTGATCCCTTTTCCTTTAAGTCAATGAGAAAGCTATGAGTAACTTAACTTAGATCCAATACTACTTTTATTTACTTACTTGGCTTCTCCCGGATCGCTTTTCATGGAGTTTGCCTGGGAAGTGCCTTTAGGAAGCACTCCAGCTCTGCAAGGACTGTTTTTCTGTTCCCCAGTGGTGCTGATTTTGACAGAAGACAGAAATAGATGTGGGAGCTGCCACCCAGAAATTGTGGGAAAAGCTGAGTAACATCCCCCCAGGGGTGACAGATTTTGGGAAGTTTTCCTTAAGGATGCATCTTGGAATCTGGGGTCTGGTCCACCTCCTGGGAATAACCATGCTCTCCTCAGAGAGAAGCTTAGCCTGTGTTTACCAGCAAAGTGTCTTTTGTATGTCAAGGTTATTCCGGTATCTGGAAGAAAAGTGATCGTGTCATTCCTTCAGTCCCACCTGCCCTTTCCAAAGTGCATTAAGGGAGTGTCGGGGTGGCAGACAACATCTCAACTCTGCTGTATTTTCAGAGGTCCTAAGTCTTTTTAACAGACTAGCAAAGTATTTTATCACTGTCTGCAGTTCTTTGCTTCAGGCCTCACACCTGAAAAAGAAAGCATCCAGCGGGATCTGGAAATAAAAATGTTTTGTGTTTTGAAGAAGTACCCAATGCCCTTCCTTCCTATAGATTTTAACATGCCTCCTTTCCCACAGGTTGCTGGGGGGTGTTTTACCTCCCAGAATTGTAAATTTCTGATGCTTTCTGTTTCCATTTTTCTCTGACTTAAGTGACATTGACAACGGTGTCAATAAAATAATTCAGGAAAGGATTGATTTAAAGAGGTTCATATGGGTATAACCTGAGAGGGAAAAAACGGGATAGAAGAGCCATATGCCAGCGTGTGAGGGTCTCTGCCAGGTTTCTGGTGGGGAGGAGTGAGATGGTGGCCCCCATTTTGAGGTCTGTGCCAGTTGGCCCTGGGCTCTGCTTCCCCCAGGATGGGCTCAGTCCCTTGAGCCGTGTGGGAACAGCATCTCCCAGGTGGAATCCTGAGGAGCTGGGAAGGAGAGCTGATATAGCTTTGGGTCCCACCACGGCATTGAGGTGGCACCTGTACAGCTTTGCTTTTTGGTTTTGTTTCTTTTTTTGTTTTTCTTTTGTTGTTTGTTGGTTTTTTTAAAAATTTTTATTTCATTTTTGGTTTTTGTTGCTGTTCTTTTTAATGAAAACACCAAGCTTTCCCATGTTTTGCACTGGAAACAAAAAGCTCTCTGTTTGTCTTCTTAATTATTTAAGATACGAGCTCCTCATTATCAAGCTTCCAGTTTTTTTCCATCACATTGCACCATTGAAAGGGTTGCATAATATTCATAGATGCTTTACATAACATTTCTGAAATCCTGAAATCAAGCATATTTTATAGATGCCACAAGAGGTTTCAGTAGCTCTAATAAATAATGCTAATGGTGACCTGGAAAAATATATTCTTTAGTAAATTTTCTAATTCCCAGCTGGTTTAAAAAAATCGTGGTAGCACAGATTGTGTGTTTGTTATACACTTTGAGTAAGTTATCATTTATAAAAAGCTGTTTATCATCTTTAGTTCTGATGCTACCTATAGATTTTATTGCTTTTTGAGCTAAGCCATTTGTGTGCTGATTTTATATTCATAGAGAACTAACTGGAGTGTGTCATGAAGCCCAAGAATGTCTTTTTAGATGACAAATATACTGATATTTGCAATTGATGATGTGTGAAGCTGCAGAGTTGATACCAAACTGAAACCATCTGCAGTTAATCTTTCCATTGTAGTCGTTTACTTAGTCTAAGTGAAAAGGGTGTTGCAAACATCACTGAAAGTAGACGAAATAGAAAAAAAATATGTGGATGTTGGATGCAGACAAATAGAAATGGAAGATTCTTGATTATCATTTTGTTATCAGCTCTAAGAAGGATTTTTGCATTGTAATGGAGAATTTTTGAAGAATAAAGAAAGATTAATTTAAAAAAAAAAAGAAAGAAAGATGAAAGGAAAGGAATGTAGGATATCCTCACACTCCAGGCTGGAGGCTAAGGGGCTGCTCAGAAATTATTTAATATCTGTTTCAGATTAGTCAGACCAGGGACTTGATCTTCAAACTCCGACATTGCAGCAATGATGTCAGGAAAGGGATGACCAGGAAGTAAGAGGATCCTGCAGGCAGGGGAGAGCAAAATTACCCTCTTGGTACTCTACACACTGGGTTTGTGCCCCTGTGACCTGTCCTGGGCAGAGCTCAGCTCTGCTTTTTGCTAACCAGCCCCACTTGGCTTCTCCTTGAGCCTTCCATGGATCGGGGCCACTGCTTTCTCCACGGTGTGTGCAAAGGGAGGGTGCCCAAGGCCTGGGGAATGAGCCAGCAGCACTTTGCTGGATTAGGTTTGTCCCATCTGCCGGGGAACCAAAGTCCACTGCAGGGATATTGCCAGCTGCCCTTCCACATGTGGAATATTCCGTCTTGGATCGCAGAGCTGATGCGCGCTGGATATTGCTGTGAAGTAAGTTTGGGAATTAGCTGGGTGGTGCCAATATAGTTCGGGCAGGCAGCATCACGGAAAGGAGCGGTGCAGGTCACTCATGCATTGGACAACAAATCACTGAAGAGCTGAACAATGAGGGTGGGAATAGCCACATGGCATCCCTACATGTTTTACATCCCTACCCACTGCTGGCATGGCAGCTTGTCCCAATGAATTCCCTTCTTGTGGAGTAATAAACTTCCTTTATTTTGTCCAAATTCTGTATTTTCTCAAAAAAGCTGATGCTAAATTCTACATCTACTTGATGAATGCACATTGTGACGACCCTCATTTAACATTTGCCATCCCTCTGTGTATTTGAGTGGGTTATATAATTTACTTGTAAGGTTTTTTTAATTTACTTTATAACCATATCTTTGTCAGGTATTGTCTGAGCCAGCTGCTAAATTCTTGTTTTATATCTATGTTGACTTAATCTTTTCTTCAGGGAAGAAATGACTGTACGTAATGATAGACAATTACTGTGACATGCCCCTGTGCATGAGAATAAAAACCGCTTTCTCTTTCTTCGTGTCACATATTTTGCTTGGGCTTTTTATTCTGAATTTCCTCGCCTTGTGTCTGCTCCCTGCTTTGTATTTCTTGGCTGTCCAAATGTTCTTCTTTGACTGCTTTGTCTCCCCTGCCTGTGGATGAATGTGTTCCCTTCCTTCATGTGCTCGCCTGTGTCTTGCTTCTGAGGAGTTGCCTTTATTGCTCTCACTCTCATATTTCAATCTTTATTTCCCTCACTCAACCATTAAGTGACTTATCTGGGGGAACATTGGAGTGAAGGAAGGTTGAAGTTTATATTCATCTGAATGCTGTTAACGATTTGATATGAGTTAATTACCCTTATCTTCTCTGTTCACGTTCTTGCACGTTCAAAAGGCTTTTTGCTAATTATTCAGCGGCGCCTATTGCTTATTCAGAAAACATTTATTTCAGCTTTTAGGACTAATATCTAATTTTAAACGAGTTTATATTGAAAACCATGGCTTTGCTGACATCTCATTTCCTCTGCATGGAGCCTTGCTGACCCAAATGACTCATCAGCCTGCTGGCCCTGTCCATATCCATTGTCTTCGGGTAAAATTTCCAAGCTGAGTTAAGAGTCCACTTTCCCGTTCATTTTCATCTGGAAGAGTGATGGGGAAACGCGGAAGGCTTTTGAGATGTAGACTTTTCTCAAGCCCTCAGTTCCTAGCTGGCTGGTATTTTTTTTATTTTTCCTAGCTGGCTGGAATTTTTTCAATTTTTATTTTTCAAAGTAATTTTTTCAACATCTGTTGGAGTTGGTGAGGGAGAGGGTTTGAAAAACAAAGCTGTTGCTGCCATGCAGGTGTGTGCACTGTCACACTTGGGAGGAGCTGCGGCTGAGGGCTGCTCTGGCTTCTTCTGCTCCTCTCTCCTCTTTGGTTTCTTACTTCCCAGTGAAAATTTGGACTCCTGTTGGACCAGTTTCCCGGACTATGAAAGTTTCAATCCTTCAAAATCGATTTTCTGAGTCCTGAGGATGGAAGCACCTACCTTACCCTTACTCTGCCTTCCAAACCTGATTTCCCATACCCGTCAGCCTTCATGAAAATGCTCCAGGACAAATATTAGGAATTTATTTAACATAGCATTTCTTGGGCCTGTTCTTGCTAACAGTAGTTCATCCTGGAATTCTTGGAGAGAGGCAGGATATAGACCACTAGAGAAGGCAATGAGCTGGCACTGGGGACCTTCACTCTCTTGTCTCTGAGGTGCATCCTTGCCCCCTTCATCTTTGTTCCTTCTCTCTCCCTTTGCCTGGTTTGTCTCTTTAGACAATAAATTTCTTTTTGTGTGTGCCTAAGGTTCTTTTATGCCTCAGCTTTACAGTGCCTACATCAATTAAAATCACAGATGGAGCCCCCAGGTGTAGTTGTAGCACAAATCTTTGAGCAGGGTAATCTGGTTACAGCTGATTTGAATGTCTCTTGCTTCTCAAGTAGAGGATAATCCCCAGAAATAACTAAGCAAGCGCTGCATATAATGCCTCCAATCCTGTGAGTTTTTTAAGCTGTTTTTCTTTTCTTCTCCCTTTTTCCCCCTTCTCCCCCTGCCAAGAATAAGAAAACCCCTTTGGGACCCTTATGAGGCAAAATTTTCTGTTCATCCCTTCCATTTCACTGTTTATTCAACTCCATCCTCCAGCAGGACGAAGTCTGAGGAGGATATCTTCAAAAGCTCACCTCCTAAATTCCTCTGACAGTCAACAGCAGATCAGAGCTGGGCTTTAATTGCTTGGAATTGCCCCCAGAGAGTATCTTATGAAGGGGAAGCCAGCAGAGTTTGCCTCCCTAGGCTAAAGGCAGCTTTGAGGAATGACTTCTTAAGATTAAAGAACTGTGTTTTCCTTAAAGTCTGTAAAGATATTTTGTTGTCACTTTTGTTAATGAGCAATTCCTAACCTGGAAAAACTATAAAGAAACAAGTTAAAAGTAGAAATTAGTGTTCAAGTCTTTTGGTTTACACATTTATCCCTTTTTTTCTGGAAAAAAAAAAATGAAATTTTTTTAATGAAATTTAGGTGAGATATTAGGAAGAAATTCTTTCCTGTGAAGGTGGTGAGGCACTGGAATATTTGCCGAGAGAAGCTGTGGATGCCCCATCCCTGATGGTGTCCAAGGCCAGGCTGGATGGAGCTCTGAGCGACCTGGGATAGTGGAAGGAGTCTCTGCCCATGGCAGGGGGGTTGGAACGAGGTGATCTTTAATCATTCTGTGATTCTATGATTTTGTATTAAACTTTTGTCGTATGCTGCACAAGTCAAATAAACTCATCTGTGCTACACACAGAAAATTCCTTGCTAAAGGCCTGGAATACGAGGCAGAGAAATTTAGGGCTGGTGGCAGCAGGTTTCCTTGGGAGAGCTTACTCCAGCCTGACAGTCCTGCTCTGGTGAAAGTGGAATTTGTAAGTGTCCCATCTTTCTCCCTCGTGTAGGATACCCGTGGCAGGGCAGGGTGAGGCCCCTGAGGAGGCTGCGGGGAGGGAAGTGGCAGCAGCGGTGCTTTTTATCATGCTTTTTATCACCTGCAATGATGTAGCATTAGGCTCAGTTTATCTTTCCTTCTCATTATCTGGGACAGATGACAATGGATTCACCTTTCCATATGTGGCCTCTATCTTAAAACTGCAGGGGTTTATCCGACCGTGTATCCAGACCTTCCCTGTCAGCTCAATCACCTTATTCCCTGTGCCCTTCTCCACCCTGTTTCACCTTTCCACAAAGCCTGACTGCTCCTCCTGGGAGAAATTTTTGGGGGAGAGTCACCTGGAGTATAAACAGTGTTCACTGAATGCCTCATTTTGCCAGTGCTGCCAGTTCCCCGTGCAGGGACCCCTCTTCCTGTGTACGTGTTCACCTGTACAAAACCACAAATGAGCCTCCCTGCAAATGTCATGATTTCCTGTTTTCTTCCCCCAGAGGAGATCCTGCTGCTGTAGCTTCTGGAATTCTGCTGTGGGAGTTGTTTCTGGCATGCAAACAGTCACTGGGATGACCCTTGCTTTCAAAATCGTCTTAAAATTCTAGGGGGAAGGTCTCTCCATATCACTTTCTAGATTTCTTCATTCTCTCTTAGACTGGAGGGAAAGAAGGGCCACCAGCATCCCAAAGAGCATTTTGGACAATTTAAAACCCAGTAGCACTTTGTTTTTGAAGAACTTTGCACTCATTTATTTCGTTATTTCCAGCAGACTGCAGGAATGTCCTCTGAAGTTTGATTAATGGCCCTTTTAATTTTACAGCACTGTTGAGGTGAACAATAAACATTAATCTGCAGCTCTGTAGCGGGAGTGTTTTCCCCTGAATGTTGGGAAGTCGACCATTCCAGTTGGGCTTGAGTACAGCTTCCTTTCTCTTTCGTAGTGTTCCCTGAAAGCTTTGTTGAGTTCTCCTTGTCTAATAGTTAATTTGTGAGCTTGTAGTGGTCTGTCTCGTAGTGTTTTGCAGGCTTGTTTGAAACATTCTGGTGCCTTTATTGTGAACATGTAATTTAGGAGGTGCTCAGTGTGTTTAATAAAAGAAGAAATGCCTCTCTCCCACTGTATTTGTTCTTCATGCTTTTGTTTCTGCAGTTTACTGACACCAAGCATTCATGAAAGCCAGTGGCTTCCCAAGGGGGTTGTAGAAATGTTTTATTTCAACTCACGGGATATTTCTCAGTAGAAGCCAAACATTTTATGTTGTGCTTTCTCCTGGAACAAAGTGGAAAGTAATGCCAGGAGATACCACTTAATCACACCAGCAAAACATCCCTGGCAGTTCTCTGGAAATGCAAGAGTCCCAAGAAAGAATGAATAAGTTGCTAACTGGATCCCAGCAGACAGCTGGGATGTTTTATAGGAGGCGAGGACAAAGCGAGATCTCAAACACAGACAGTGCTCACAGCTGGAGCTTGGCTCTGTGACCATATTCTTCTGCGACAGGACAGGGGATGTTTGAGGACTGGAGGCTTGGATGAGACAAAGGTTAAATATATTGGACTGTCCTAAACCTGTTTATTTTATTCTGAGCTATTGGCCATGTATTTCCCACCAGGACATGCCACCAAGGCAGATCCAGGTCTTGGTGGGAGCCGAACTACTTCAAATTCACATCTCTGCTACTATCCTTAGAATCCCAGTCTCTATTTTGAATTGAAGAATTCAGAAAATTGTACATAAGTTTGCTAGAAAGAGTATTTGCACTTCTTCCTTTCATCTTGTGCTGGAACAGCCTCAGAGGCTTTGGGATAAATTCTTGGTAATAAGGGGCAGCAGTCGAGGGGGTTAACCTTGGTTTCAAGCAGAACCCCTGTTTAGAGGTGCATTACTTTGTGCTACTGTGGCATCATATCGACCCTCTTTGTTTACAGTGGACTTCAGTTAACCAGAAGGAAAAATATCCATGATTTACCAGAGGAACAAACCAAGGCTGCTTTCTTGCTGTCAGTAAATAACCCACTATTCACAGGATGATTTTCTAGTTTAGCTGCTCTGTGTTATTGTACGTGTCCTGATAGCTCTGTCAATATGTCAATCCCTGTCTCACACATTTATTTTCTCTAAAGAGCTTTAATAATTTTGTTTCGACAGACTGGCTTGGCAGGTTCATCTGTGCTGCACAATCCGTGTCCCAATCCTGGATCTCAGGAGAGGGTAAAGAGGAAGATATTCCTTTTAATTGCAAACAAAAACCGGAGGTCAGAGGGGGCAAAGAGCTATCGAGTGTGATTTCTCTCTGACAGTACAAGACCATTCCCTGAAAAAAGCCACTCTCTGTGTATTGTCATGTGAATATGAAATATATGCATTTCCTCTTCTTTTTTATGGAGAATATTCTGTCCTACTCTTTTTAAAATGAACATTGACAAGAGACTGCTCCACAAAAGAGAATCTGCTGTTATTTATGTTGCTAATGGCTGTCAATGTTAGCAGTAAAACAGAATGAATGCATTCAAAATTAATTATTCAGCAGCACCTGCTGGTGTCCTTAGAAATACTGCAGCATATTTCTGGGAAATGTTTCTTCATTACCTTAAATTTTTTGCTACCCAAGCCATCATTCGGGTGATTACAATAGAAGGAAAGGAAAAAACATATTTTCTTTTAATGGCCATCAATATTTTTTTTTTTTTTATTAGGCTTCCATCCCTGGAAGTCTAATGGAGCTCTGCCTCTCCAGGGAGCAGCAAACCCACCACAGAGGATCTTGGTCCCATCTGTGTAGTAACAATTAGAAGCATTTTAACTCTGTGTGTGGAGGGATGAAATTCCATTATTCATGAAGTGGTCCCTTGCAGCTGCCTGGAGTTACCTCATGGATTTGTCACTCACACATTTTCGATAAGGAGCAGCCATTCACAGCTCCATGGCCTCCTCCAGTTGTCTCACCTCGTGGAATCACAGGATTATTTAGGTTGGAAAAGACTTCCAAGATCATTGAGTCCAACTTTTGACCAATCACCACCTTGTCAACCAGACCAGAGCACTGAGTGCCACATCCAATCATTTCTTGAACACTTGCAGGGATGGGGACCCCACCACCTCCTTGGGCAGCCCCTTCCAATATCTGACCACCCTTTCTGTGAAGAAATTCTTCCTGATGTCCAAGCTGAACCTGGGGGGTCACGGTACCATGAATGGAAAGAGAGTCCTTATTTGTCAAATAAACTGTGACTTGCAAGCTGCTCACTCAGCTCTCCCTCCATCTCTAGATTAGTTAATCTCAGAAAAAGGCTACATAACCCTCACATCCACTCCCATGGGAGCAAGCCAAGATTATCCTCAGCAGGAGGATGTGTGAGGGGTGTTGTATATTATGTTGTCTGCCTGTTCTACAGATAGAAAAATGAATGACTGCTTCTGCCAGTGTAACAGATTTCTTTATTGCTGCTGACTGGGAAAAAAAAAAAAGCCTGTATTTTGTGGCACCTTTGAGAAAAGTGATAGGAAGGGTGTTAGCTCCAGCTTTCAGCCACATGTGCACTAATCTCACTTTGTCAGACAGTTTATCTCTCTTTGATCTTGAAAGAAGCTGGAGGTCATAAAACGAAAAGAGAAACCGTTCAATTAGAGAAAATAGGAAAAAAACCTATGGTACAGAGTCCGGTTTATGGCCTCAGTGTCTTCTCAAAACAGAAAAAATTTACTTAATCTGAGTTGTTTTCTGAAAGAATTCCAGATATCAAGCATGAAATGAATGATTTCAGAGAGGGCCTTATGTCTTTGTTAAACCCCACCGCTAAATTGTTTTTCTCACTGAAGCCAGACAATGAAACTGGACTGATTTCTTCCCATGCAGGCAGACGTTCCAGTGCAATGTTTCCTGAGAAAAGACTGGATGCAGGAGACACTAATTATCAGTCTCTAAGGCTGCTGCACAGCTCAGCTGTCCCTCTCTGTACCCTCTCGTTTCAGGTTGTCACTAAGAGTGAACTGTGCTGACAAGGGCATCCTCATTATGATGAAGGAAAACTTCTCCACAAGGAAATGCCATTCATTCCGTGGAGATGGGAAGCAAATCTTGTCCAGTGACTAAATGAATGATCTGGAAAAGGTAAAATGAAGGAAATGAATGTGTAGGTAATAGGATTTCTAAAGAAATAAGGCAAAGAAAATCCCATATTGTTAATGCAGAGCAAAATACATGCATCAGAAGAAGAAATAATGATGTAGACACAAGTATAAATATTGCAGGGAAACACTTCCTTGTTTTTTCCTGCCCTGTTTTTTTTGGAACTGCCAGGCCTGTGCAGATGAAATTTAAGCACTCCCCGAGTTTATTTGAGTAGGAGGTCTGGCGCACTCACTTGTCTCTCTTAGCTGCACAATAAAATAGGTTTATAAAGGAAAGGTGTGTTGACTTAAAAAAAGAATCTTGTTCCACATCATCTCTCCAGGGCATCAGGATTGAAGCATTAGAGGGAGTTGGAAGTACCAGCACAAGGGACTGACGTTCCCCCCCAGCCACAGCCCCACCTCTGCTGTTCTGTCACACAGAGGGCAAACATTTCCCTGAGATTCATCACCCTGCTAGTTAAGCAGCAGCTGCAGCCCTCCGTGTCACTTCATCTGCCAGTGGTTCGGAGAGCTGCAGATTCCCTCCTCATCAAGTTTGCCAGGGTTGGAATTTGCTCCCCCGGGTGCTGAGAGCCGTAAATGAAAATCTAAAACACACCCATCGGAGTCAGACACGTTCACCTGAGCGTTCTGGTGAGCCTTAATTGTGCATGGGGTTCGTTTTGCTTAGGGCAAATGAGTCATTACGGTACGGGGCTGAAACAGCAGCTGCTGCATAAACAAAGATCGTGGAATTGCAGTTTTATTGGTCATAGAGCCATGGAATGTTTGGCTTGGAAGCGACCTTAAAGATCATCTCGTTCCAACCCCCCTGCCGTGGTCAGAGACACCTTCCACTAGAGCAGGTTGCTCAATTGATATTGGTAGAGTTCCAGATTTACTTCTTTATAGGATTTCCTATATAAAATATATTCCAGGTATTATGACTGCAGGTAATATTTGGAAGCTGTCCTGCTTTGTTTGATATTTAAGGAACATTCCAAATTGAAATATACCCATTATAAGGTTTGTTAAGTGTCTAGTATTTTCTTCCCCTATCGTAATTTTCCTTTTATTCGTCATTTACTATATTAAGCTAAATTCATTGTTGTCCTGCTTCTTGGTGATATCCAAAGCAGAAAGACATTTTTCAAACTCCACTTAAGTCTAAGCTGTGCAACACAAGGCAATGCAGAGGTAACAGTGTCACTTGTGAATGGTTATGGTCACAACACTATGATAATTTCCCTGAACTAAGTGGTTGAGTCACTAATTAGCTCAGGATCAGCACCACAGTTAAGTTCCTGTTTCCAGTTCCTCTGTACCCAAAACTATTGGGATCAGGCCACCATCAGTATCCATCCATCATGCCCCAAAATCCTGAAAAACTGGAGGAAGCTTCATAAAACACTTACGGAGTGACTTCAAGGCTTTAAAATATGCACTGTACTGGGAGATTTAGAAATTCCTTTGATTTAGCTCACTCAGCATCCTGGTCTGAGACTAAAACATTTTTCTTTACATAAAATTGTGTCAGAATTAGGGTCCAGGTAGAGGTAAGAAGGAGCCAATGTGAGAAGAAGAAGTGGCTTGTTTGGGTGACTCTTCAGCTGATCTAAAATCAGAGGAACTGTGCTTTGGCAATGCCTCTCTTTTCCCACTCTTTATAAAAAGTCTGGCTCAGGCGTAGGTGTCTAGAACCAAGAGAGGTAAATCCTGCTCACAAGATACATTTTAAAACTATGTGGGTCACTGGGAACTGGAACAGCAAAAAGGAAGGGGATGGGTTTTTACCATCTTTGAATCAAGATTGGGTAAATTTTTAAAATTTTTCTCAACCTGAGCTTGGAATAGGAATTACTAGATAGGATGTCTTGGATGATGATACATACATAGATGTGACCATTACAGTAAAAAAAAAAAATCAGTGTCCATAAATGCTGATGCAAATGCAGAGTAATTAAACAGCCTGACAAGTTCTTGTACTGGAGCACTGTGTCTCTTCTCTGTCAAAACTTCACCCTGAGAGGGAGGTTTTGATGCCCTTGACTCTGCTGTTAAGAGGTGGTGTGAATAACCAGAAGTTTTGGGCACATTGCAGGTCATCTCTGGGTGTGACACATCCCAAATTTAGCCATCTGGATGCTGAGTGAGAGATGAGGAGCCAATCTCCCATCTTTTGTAGTGATTAGGAATTGTGCCAATTTGGCAATATACCAAGTATACTTTTAAAACCTAAATGGTGATAGGAAAGGAAGAAAAAAGGCCATGAGTTTAAAATATTGTTTTATCTTCACTGAGCACTAAGTATTCCTTGCATGTGGTTTAATCAAACCACGTGAAGATAAATTCTAAGCCACCAGAGATGTGCCAATAAAAATGTCTCAGCTGCTAAATCCCAACCAAATGATGAACTTAGTGTCTTTCTAGAAAAGAAATTGAAAGAAAAAAAATACAGCTTCTATTTTCTGTTAAGCTTCTTTTTAGGGTTTGCAGTCAATTTATGTCTGTGTGCAATACCCTGGGATACAGAAGGAAAAACTGCCTGCCAGAGCATTCATTTCACTCTGGAAAAGCTGGTGATGCTTCCTGTTCAATAGCAATTCACTGTTTCAACTAAGTGCAAATTCTACACCAGCAACAGGCTGGTAAACCCCGTGAGGAGCTGAAGCCCATAAGTTGTCACCTTCCACAAATGCACTTTTCTTCAAAGGGGCAGCAAAAAAGTTGTGAAAGTGCCTGTACAACCACAAGGGAAATGGTGTAGGACATGAGAAATAATTTTCCAGCACAGTGGGAGGTTAAATCTGTTGCCAGCTAAGACCACTTGTCAAATGAAAGGTCCTTCTCAGGCCTGCCCCATGCTCACCTTGGCTGGAAATTGCCGTGGGGGGTGGCAGGGGCAAATGGTCAGGGAAGATTTGTGTGTTCCCCTTCTGCACGGGCTGAGAGCCTGCACTGCAGTGAGCAAAAGGACTGCTTGTTCTCGCTTGGCCACTGGTCCCTGTCTGACACAGCTGCCCAGGATGTGTGGGTGAGGATTTGGGATTCCCTCAGCCACACTCAGAAAACTCCTCTGGAACAGCCCGTGTATGGTTAAAGCCAGGCACTGGTGGGAGAGAAGGTGGGAGCAGAAGGAAAGGGGGCCCAGTGACTGAATAGCAAACTCGAGTTTCTTTGGATCTTTGGAGTTAGACTTTTAACATTGCCTCCTTTTCCAGACCTGCTATGGGGCAAGTCCTGCCTGCCACAAAACACGGGAATATGCAGCCTTTGGTACGCTTTCAGAGATGTTGCCTTGTTCTGTTGCCACCAAGAGGCTGCAGAAGAGAAAAGCATTCTTTAGTACCTTAGAGCGAAGTGTAAATCAGAGCTGGGTCTTCCAAGGGATTATCCGTACCCTAGGATTTTCCACACGAACCCTGTTGTGGAAACGAACACAAGATTGGTGCAAAGGGAATTCTAAGTGTCACAATTATACACCAAGGGCAGCTGTTATTTCATTCAATGAGAAAAGAAAACTGAAATGTCAACGTGTTTGGGTGCAGGTTTCCACACTGGTCCCTTCAGGAATGCCAAGAGGAAGGCAGAATCAGGAAAAATGTTCAGCAGATTCCTGTGGTTCAACCCCAGGCAGCAACTAAGTACCTATTACTTACTTCCCCCACACTGACCCAGTGGGGTGGGGAGGAGAAAAAAAAGAAAAAGTAAAAAAGGTAAAAGTAAGAACAGTTTAATAGCTGAAACAAAGTAAAATATAATAATTGTTATTATAATTGTAAGGAAAAGGAGAGAAATAGAGGAATAAAACTCAAGAGAGGAATAATAAACCCCACTCCCCGCTGAGTGATGCCCAGCCTATTCTCGAGCAGCCATAGGCAGCTCATGGCCAGCTTCTCCCAGTTTCTAGGCTGGTATGGAATATCCCTTTGGCCAGTTGGGCTCACCTATCCCAGCTTTTTGTGCACCTGCTCACTGGCAGACCATGGGAAAGCGGGAAGTCCTTGATTTAGAGTAAGCACTGCTTGGCACAACCAGAGCATCAGTGTGGTAGCAATGTTGTTCCCATCCTAAATCCAAACCCCAGCACTGCACCACCTCCTAGGAAGAAAACTCTCTCCATCCCAGCTGCAACTAGGACACAAATGCCTCTTGGTGTTGCTCTGTAATAGTAAGATATGTGCTGCAGTCTCTCAAGATATTTATTGGAGGTTACTGAGCCACTGTGCCTCAGACTATGAACTCTGGAGTTTGACTTATTTTAAGGGTTACACTGAGCAACATTATTTTACCTCCTGGTCATCCATTCTGCAGCGTTGTTCAGAATCTTGTTTAAAGGCCCTACAAAATTAATGCCCTGTGCTTGAACCCTTTGGTGAAAATGACAAGCAAAAGGATTAATCATATTGACAAAAAACTAGGTGCTGGACAAAAACGTTGGTGATTGTTGTCAGAGCAATAAACTTTTATCTAAACCTTTTTCTCAAGCATTTGCTGGCAAGGAATGCTGGAGCAGCTTGGAGAAGAGAAGGCTTTGGGGTGACCTAATTGTGGCCTTCCTGTACCTTAAGGGATCCTACAGGAAAGATGGAGAGAGACTATTGACAAGGGCCTGGAGTGACAGGACGAGTGGGAATGGCTTCACACTGACAGGGAGTAGGTTTAGGTTGGATATTAGGAGAAATTCTTGCTCATGAGGGTGGTGAGGCAGTGGCACAGGTTGCCCAGAGAAGCTGTGGGTGAATTGTTCAAGGCCAGGTCTAGTGGAAGGTGTCCCTGCCCATGGCAGGGGGTTGGAGCAAAATGATCTCTAAGGTCCCTTCCAACCCAAACCATTCTATGATCCTATGAAATCTGTGGATTTCTTTCCCATCTCTCTCATCTGTGCAAAATTTCACGGGTGGTTTTTCAATGGGCACTTTGCACAACTGTCCACTCACCACTTCCCATCACATTTTGGAAACAGCATTCCAGCCCAGGCGCAGCATTTAGACAATGTGGATTCTCCCTATGGATCAACCTGAAAGTTAAAAGAGGATGTGTAATTCATGGGAGAGAAAAGAATTTTGTAATGGCTTTCCAAGTTATAAATCTAACAGGGTGAAACCTTTTCTTCAGTCACTTTTGAAGGAGTCTCAGACTTTATGGCCTCTGTGTCTTCTTATCGGGAATTGTTTTGAGCCTGTGGCTGCTCTCTTGCATTTGTGAGAAGAACAAGGAGGCTGGTATTTTGCCAGATCTCAGCTGCACGGATCAATAATATATATTTGGAGTTGTCCTGCAGGATTATTTTTCCAGCTTGTGGGCTGCCTTATTAACGTGATGGAAGCAGTCCGAGACTTGCGGATGAGGGAGAATGTGAGAGAGCTGCCAACTCCCTTTCCTGAAGCATTTGTGTAATTTGGGAGCTGCTGTGTTGACTGATGGACCTGCCATGCACTGGAACAACATTTTCCTTGTTATTGTCTAGCCAGACCACTGACATCTCTTAGTTTCTGTAGTGGTTGCCGTTTAATGTCTGTATTTCCTAAAGCTGTCACAAGTTCCACTGTATGGCTTTCTGTCGTGCATCAGGCTTTATCCAAGGGACATTTTTCTGTGGGAAGAAGGTGATGGCAAGCTTTAGTACATTTTGTGAAAGCTTAGGGACAACTGTGTACTCAAGGTAGGGTTTTGAAAGGTCACTGAAGGACGCTGGAATTCAGTAGGATTTGGATGCGAAATTCCCATAGGAATTCATTTGAAATCCCAACACCAGTAACTTGGCAAGGGGTAATGGGATTCTGTTTGTTATAATCCAAACTTTTAGTGGTAGTTGTATCACTGGAAAGGGCCCTGGTCAGGGCAAAAGCAAGTACAGGCCTCACTGCCACAAGGAGCCATTTCCACTTATTTACCTAACCATGTGTGCAGGAGCTTTCCCAAAAGGAATGTTTGCTTCTGTGTGGTTTTGTTTTAGGACTTCTGGGCAAGCCTGCAAAATAGGAATATTTTTTCACTTATGGAGGTGTCATAAGGCTTATTTAATGTAGAACAGAGACCTTCTGTGCTAGAAAAAACTTTAGAAGAATTCTGCTTTTAGAGTTTGTTTTCTATATGACCAAAGTACGTTGTATAAATTGCAGGTTTTCTGTAGATGCTGTTATTTTTATTTACTTTGCATCAAACTATTTCTAACTATATCAAAAAAAGCCAAGTCCCTCTGAATTTTTTCATATTTTCCCCAAATCTTCAAGATTAGAGAGTTCTGAATATTTCAGTTATGACAAAAAAACCCCAAATTAAATGCAGTGGCAGAGAAAAACTGGCCACTTTTTTTTCTTGTTACACAAGAAACAGAGTGCGCCCAATGAATTCATGGTACTTCCAGTTTAAAACAAATAAAGTACAATTTTTGCAGAGCCTGCAGTTAAATTACTGCTCTCCCTGTTGCAGGCTATCGGAAGGCCAAAATTCTGAAGTAGTTCAAAAAGGATCCAGACAGAGGCATAGAGGAAAGCTCTGCAGGCAGCCACTAAACACAGTCATTGCACAATCCTAAATGACCCACTGCCAGGATTTGGGAATGTATGGTGGTGATAGGACCCTTCCTCACATGCCTTCCTTGTTAAGAGTGGATATTGGGCTATCCAGGCACTTTGCACAGGAGATCAGGTATCCCTAGGAATTTTGCTTGCTGGATTAAAGCAGAAACAGCAGCAGAATGGGTAAATAATTTGGCATCTGAAACTTAGGACAACCAGGGCCAGTCCTCTGTCCTCCCTCACTCCATCTCCTTCCAGTGCAACTTCCGCTTGCAGTTTTGGCACACATGCTCCAAAGAACTCGATGTTTACCGAACTGCAGATGCCTAAACTCCTCTGTTCCTGGGTGTCAGATGTGCTGGTGTACTCTGCCTCTATCTGCAAAGAGAGTGATTTCTTTCTTTACCCATTTATGAGGGTAAATATATTTTTAACACTCCAGGAGCACAGAGACATTACAGTAATAGCAGAGAGATAAGTGCTTGATAAGAGGTAGCTGTGTAATAGGCTGCTCTATTAAAGATCCCTGAGGTGAATCTCAGATGATGTTACAGCCACCTACCTCCCCTGCAGTCAGGCTGATGATCAGGGGCCTTTATCTCCACATTTTCACCTCTTTTCAATTCCCATCAAGTTGTCCTGTCTCACTGGATCCTGCATCTCAAAGAGGTGTCCTCACGTGTGTGCTGTGCAAGAAGAAAAAAGCCAAACTCGTGTGTTTTCTGTACGGTTCTTTGGCTGGATACACATGCTCTGAACATGTCACTGATTTGGAGGCAGGATAATTGGATGGGATGAGTAAGAATTAAAGTCATCCAGATATGGAATAGGAAAGTCAATGCACCACATTTAAACACCCCAGCATCAGCCAGATCATCCGGAGGGAGCCAGAATTTGGCCCACCTCCTTCTGTTTTAAACAAACTGTGTGGGCTATACACTTGTCTGTGTTGTATCCAGATAGAACAATAGCAAACCAGATCAGCATGGATTTCAGCCAGAAATCTGGTTCCTTATTGTTCTGGCACAGAGTGAGTATTCAAACAGTTACAAGATCTTCAATTCCTACATTTACATCCCTAACAGTCTTACTCATAAGCAAAGCAAGAAGAAGCACAAGCCTCATTCGCCTTTCCTTCAGAGCAGATGCTCCTTCAGAATTCCTGTCCTGAATTATTCATGTCACAGCGAGTCGAGTCCTGTCATTCTTTGTGTTAGAAAATTTCCGTGGTGGACAACATATAAAACTGCATCACTTCATAACAGCTGAATGTCTGCTCTGAAGCCTCCTGGGATGTCTGCAATTCCTCTGTCTTTATAGCAAGACTAAAAATCGGTTTTTTCTCTCTCAGTTTGAAGTTCAATCTTACATTCCTATTGGTTATAAGACATCTTTAGATATTGAGGGATCTGTACAAGTTTTTTCAGGAGCTATTTGCTCTGTATTTGAGATGCAATATTAAATTAATATTGGTTCTAAACCTTTAGGTGTGAGGTGTTCTGGCTTCTAACTTAGGATTCCTCACTGATGTAATTTGTCACTGCAAAGGGTTTAGATGAGGTAACACTTACCAATTTTGCAAATTGCTGTTTACATTTTTGTAACAATTGCTATTAACGCTAATGCACAATGAATAAGTCACACATTTAAAGTCAATTCTCTCACGGATGTTCTAGGATTGATGAAAATGCTTAAATGCCACTGGCAAGTTGATAAAATCAGTAATTACAGTTTTGTGGATAAGAATTCTCTGCTCCAACAGCACTGGAAAGCTTCTACTTCAATTTAGCTTCCTTACTTGAGATCCCAGTGTGGTAAGATTGAGTTTGCTTATCCTGAAAATGTTCCTCTGTCTTTTCTTCTTTCTGTCTCTCTGGCTTCTGGCTCTCTCTCAGCAGCACGGCTGAATAATTTCGAAGGTTAAGCCCTATTTGGGACAGGTGAGAAACTGATTTTTCAAGCTCTTGTTGTTAGAAAGCTTGAAAGGCTCAGGACAAAGGAAAACGGAGTGGGTTTGGCATAGGGAGGCAGGACAACAAGGCACTGGCAGCACACCACCCTTCGGCTTCATTCACTCTGCCCTTAAAGCACTGTGGTGCTTTTGATCAATAGAATTTTTTTTTTTCAAGAACAATATTATTTCACACTCGCCAGTCCCTTGCGAAGGCGCCACTGTGCTTGCATGAGTCACGCAACTTCCCGGCGGGAACGGTGCTTCATAATTTACGGATCTGCTTTCTGAAATAATAACTCAGAATTACATTCTGCTTTACTTAATCTTTTTTAATTGGCATCTCAGAGGCTTTGCAGGAATCTGGCTGCAGATTTTCCACTTTCTCTTGGGTTATACATTTTTGGGTTTTTTTTATTGTTAACAACTGCATGCAGAGAAAAGCACCCTCTTTGACAACAGTCCCAGCCTGAAGATTCTTAATTAAATTGTACTCAGCATGGAGTAAAAATTGCAAGGTTTGGGAGGCATGAGGTGCACAGATAATGTGGCATTTTTTTATGGCAGCTTTGCATTCCACGGCATTTTCTTTGCCTCTAACATAAAATATTGCTAACGGAAACGACCTGAAACTTGCACGTACTTTGTCTTCTGCTAAGTTTTAATTGCTTATCTTTTTTATCAGCCTCTTCCTCCATCTGGAAACCTGGTTTGTAGCCTCCCCTTTCTTCACCTGTGAGGCCCTTCTGTGCATCCCAGCGAAGCAGCCAGGGGGTTGTTGGAGCCCTTAGCAGCAGCAGCAGTCCGGGGTCTGACAGCACCCGAGGGTGACGGCAGGTGCTGGTGGAGCGTTGGAGTCAGGAATCACCAGCAGTCCAGTGATTCGCAGCGCACATGACTGAAGCAATTGGATTTTCTTGATCGAGCGACACGGGTGGAGTTTCTGCTGTACATCTGTGTACAAAATACTGGGATCCAACCCCATCCCGGTTTGCACCTGGGATCGAGCCCGAAGCCAGTTCGGGTTTCCCCACCCCATTCCGTATGCTGGTGAAATCCAGTCCGGGTTTTCCCCCATACCATATTCCAGGGATATCCAGTCCGGGTTTTCCCCGTTGGCATATCCCGGGCCCGATCCCGGCAAAGTTTATAGCAGTGACCCCTGTAATTCCCATCGATTTCTTGTTCTGCATCTTCATACTTTTCCATCTTAGTCAGCTCCATGTTTAAGATGAAAAGCAGCAAGGTTTGCTCAGCTCTTTGAGTGACACTCAGAGTGGGATTTAGTGACATTCCTGCGTAAATCAAGGTCCAGGGCACCCGCAGGTGTGGCCAGTGGGGATGAGGAGAAGTGGGGCAGTCCCAGGCGTGGCCAGCAAGAGCTGCTTTCAGGGATGTTACCTTCTCCATTTCAGAGGACTTCAGTTCTTTACAGGTGCCTCTCTACCACACTCTTTAAAGAAAAGAGAAAACAGAGTTTACTAAGTACAGCTCAGCTGCTTTGAGGACTAATGCTAAAAACCCAAATAAAGTAAGAAAATAAAGGTAAAGAGAGAGGAATGCCAGGTGGTGAAATGCTGCCCACTTCTTTTTCTTGTAAAGTCCACGTTCCCAGTGGTGGACAAGTTGCCAGAAGACCCACGTTCCTTGCCCAGGTGCTGTCCTGATCCCAGCTGTCCTGGTCTCAAGGCAGCTCTTCCTGGGGTGCACGGCAAGGCCAGCTCTGAAATGATCCTGGGGAAAGCATCACTCACTTCTCCCCCTGTGAAGTTTGGTTTCTGAGCTTAGATCCCTCACATCTGTGTTCCCAGCACAGCCCCACAACTAGAGGCAGAATTTGCCATGTGGGGCAGGAGCAGGGTGCCAGCAGCAATTCAGGTGACTTTACACGAAATAAAACGTCAAACCCTCCCTGTTCTGGGGGACTGTGAGCGCGACATTTACTGGACTGCAAGGGGTGGGTAAGGGACTCTTCTCGTGCACTTCCCTCCCTTGTCCCTAACCTCCCTGCGCAAACCCTGTGGGGAAATCACAAGCCACAGTCTGGAAAGCTTTTTTTCCACACTTTTGTGCCCACACTATCCGGGGGGACTGTGGGAGGGAAAATTAGCAGGGATTCCTTAAGAGGTTTCTGGGACGTGCTGTACCAGTGCGGGGGAGTGCTGGCTGTCCTTTTCCCTCTCATCTGAGGGAATGATGCTGCTGTGAGCCTCGGAGGCAGGACGTGGGTCTGGCACCTTCTGCAGCGACTCTGGCGGATGGGAGGCGATCCCTGTGGAGATTCAGGTGAGCCTTCCCACCTGCTCTGTCCTGAGGGGAAGGTTGACTCCCAGGCTCTCACAGGAGAGAGCAGCAACGCGGGAAACTGAAGTAAACCCAGCCAGCTGCTCGTTGCAATAAACTCGGTATAAACCAGAAAATATTATCTCTGTTTTGTTTTCCTCGGAAGGAGATGCATTCCCCAGTCTTCAATATTCAGGTCTGTGATCAATCACTGAAACAGTCTGGCATAGATATTGATAAAGAAAAGTAAATCTGCACCATTTGCAGAAGAGTTCTCTGGGCTGTGCATCCCTCTGTCTCTTGAGAAAGCCTTATCCCTACATGCAAAAACCACCCCCCGCCACCACTGTAATTACTTACTTTTGAACATGAAAGGTCTCTAGTTAGAAAAACAGAGATCCAGATATTCCCTGTTCCTGCTTCCCTGTGGTAAACTCTACCAAAAAAAAAAAAAAAAAAAAAAACAACAAAAACAAAAAACAAAAAAAGCCATTAAAACCTTTTAAATTCAAGTAATTTGTAAGAACAGCTCTCTTCATTATTTCTGCCACAAAGTTTTCTTTGCAGTGTATAAGGGCGTGTGGGAGGGAGTTCCTGCAGAGAGGTAAAGAAAACCTCTATGATCTCAAGAGCTTGCTGGAAAAATCCACCCAATGCTTTCAGCACAAGATTCAATTGGTTGTTTTCAGTTATTGCAAAGAATAGGACAGAAATACAACCCTTGTGCCCCAAAGAAGAGAAAAGAGCAGGTTTGATACCTCCCAAGCTTCTTGAGATGAATGTGTTACTCCTTAAACTCTCTGCCTTCATTTGCAGTAGCTGTGTATTGGTTGAACTTGGAGAAGTATCAAAATCTGCCTTTCTCAAAATCCAAGGGACTGGCCCGGATCCTTTGGTTGTACAAATCTGTATTACTCCATACAACTGTCAACAGGGCAAAGGCTGGATCTGGTCCTGCCCAACTGGGTTTTGATTGGTTTTTTTGTCTAAAGGAATCAGTCTCCGAGGGAAGCATGGGTGTGCTTTAGTTTGCAAGCCCAAATTTCCTTTATAGAGCGAGTGTCCATATTCCCAGTGTGCCTCTGGTCCTGTCCGGGGCTGGATTGCCCTCTGGCTGTGGGGCTGGATTGCCTTCTGGCTCGCTGTTTTCCCCGTGCATGAACAAGTTAATTGTGCTGATTTGAGCGGGGTCACTCTGGATGCTGTGCACAAAAAGGCTGATTCACCTCACACAAGGAGCAGACTGAGGGAACTGGATTTATACAAAGGCAAGGAGACTTATCTTCCCATTGGTCACAGAAAAGGAAGTTTCCCCAGATCCAGATGACTAAAGAACCACCAATCTCACTTGAGACTTCAACCTGACAATTGATGTTCATTCAAGCACCCATCCACCTACACTTCAATTTAGATCTCCGATTAATTTTAGTGCTACTTGTTCAATTAATATACTGGCTAATTAATTTTGCTGTTAGCTATTTTCATTTCTCAGCAGAATAATCAGATATCCCTTCCCTACTCTATCAAACCTGCCTGCAGTGTATCAGAATGAATAAGAGCACCTCTTTAATTTCCCAGGCATTAAATAATTCAAGCTTCCTTGCAGGGGAGGACAGTGTGTTACTGCCACTGGTGAACAGTGTGACAGATATGTGCTTTCTTCAGGGAAAGGTATAGAACATGAAATATCTCCTATGCCACAGTTTATCTCTGTGCTTTGCATTTATTACTAATGAACACTACTAATTAACTGGGCTGAGATACTTCTCAGGGGAGTGCTTCATACCTGAAGTGCAATTTTGTCAAGTGGATCCTTTTGGGGCACTTGGAGCTGATGTCTCCCAGTGGCCCACAGAAGATTCCAGCAACAGCACTGGAAAACAGCATGGAGAGCACAGTGGGAGGAGATCTGCCCAGGGACTGTGCTGGGGCAACATTTCTGCTGTACGTGCTGGCACAGAGCAAAGTCACAGCCCTGGGCATGCCAGTCTTGCCATGAGGAGTGACGAAGGATCCCAGTTCTCCTTTTCTCAGACCAACTCCTCTTTGAATATCTCTGAGCCCTCTTTACTGGGAGACATTTGTAGGGATCTAAAGTTCAGTTGAGCTGTGGGGGAAAAAAAGAGAAAGGGAAACTTTTGGAAGAAACACTGCAAATAACAATAGAGCTTTGCTGTGCAGTGCAGTGATATTTGTGTACCTATCTGGAAGAAACTCGAGTATCCTGGCATTTACCCTCAGGATGCGGGACAGATGCAGCCAGATTTGCTCAGGAAAGAGAAGTTACCGGGGGGAGTCATAAAACACCCTCCATTGAGATGGAGATTAAAGTTTGAAGCCAGGACATATTTTTCTGACTGCAGTCATCATGATAAAGCACGAGTGGCGCTGACCTGCAGGCTTTTCCCTGATGAGACTGTTTTCATTCTTGGAGAGTGGTTATTAAACTCTCCTTCAGTAGCTTTTAACTTCTGGCTGTTGGGGTAAAGAAAAAGGCTTCTCTAAGGCCAGTTACAGAAAATACTGACTGCTTATGGGTTTGGCTGGGTAGAGGGAGGTTCAGGTTGGACATCAGGAAGAATTCCTTCATGAAAAGGGTTGTCAGTCATTGGAATGGGCTGCCCAGGGAGGTGGTGGAGTCACCGTTCTCGGAGGTGTTCAGTGAATGACTGGGCATGGCACTCAGTGCCATGGCTTAGTTGACAAGGTGATGAGTGGTCAAAGGTTGGACTCGATGATCTTGAATGTCTTTTTAAACCTAAATATTTCTGTGTTTCTATGACACCAGAGAAAGGATCTTGCCCCACTGGAGCCATAAAAAACTGCTGGGCAGAGCCAGAGATGGGAATGTGCCCTTCTCCCCACCAGCACTCTGCCCAGACAGGTAAATCCTGCATGTGATCAGGGAGAGGGAGAAGAGGAAAATGCTGCTGCTTCTTTTCCTGATGCTGAGATGGCTCCTTCGGAGTTGCTGGCCCTCCCCTTCTGTGAAAGAGAGCTGAGCACCACACCATGGACCTCACTGCATTTAATACACCACATACAAAGCTTTTTTAGGGTGTTGGGTTAGGTTTTCCTTTGGGAAACAGAGTGTCCTCTCATGTTAAGGTAGCCAAAAGCAGGAGAAGGAGCTGATTATGTCATGGGGGAACCGAGTGGCTCCACACACAAAATTGCTTTAGAAATAAGTCCTGCAATTTAACCCAAAATAACTAAGAAAGTTCCCTGCAAATAGAGATTCCTACCAAAGCCGCATCTCCAGCCACATTACTTGGTTCAACCTCAAACAGACCCCAAAGCTTCCTCCCTTTGTGCAACAGAGGCAGGTTTACCAGGAGGCTTTGAGGACATGAGGGGCAAGATTCAGTTTCCAGCACAGCACCACTGCCCAGCACTTCTGGCCATCTGGAAGTCTCAAAAATTGGGGAAGGGGCAGGGGAATGTCGACTCTGTGGTGTACTCACAGCAGGTGGGAGGTGATCCAGTGGAGCTGGTGCTGGGGTGGGGTGGAGACATCCCCATCCCTGTCCAACTCTGCCACACTCCCTCTCACCCTTTTCCCCGTCCTCAAGCAGCCCTTGGGCTGGTCCCTGGTGTAACTCCAGCTATTTGGGCCAGGCCTGTTTTTTGTTTAAGAGCTGAAAGGTCTTTTGAATAATTTCTGTATTTAAGAGAAAGCTTTGCTGGGATCATATGGGTTGCTCTCACATCTGAAACTTAGTCATCCTGCCTTCAAGATAATCAGACTTGACTGTTAAAATGAGCCAAACATTCTGAGCTGAATTCTTCATTATGGATGAATACTGGATAATCTGCAATGAAACCGAGGCTAAATTTCAGATTGTAACACCCAGGCTTATATAGGACCGTTCAGTATAAAAGCTCACTTTCCCCAGTTCTTTTCTTTCCTGGTTTTAGATGTTTCAGGTGGGAAAGGGAAAAACACCTACGAGGCAATTTACCACCCAAATAATAATCAGTGAATAGCTGAAGTAAAGTTTTCCACTAATTAAAAAAATTGTTTCATTGATAAAATGACATAGAATTGCATGTAATGGATGTGTTTTCAAATGTCAAGTCGGTATTGAAATATTCAACCATGAAAAACTAAGCCGGCCTAATCATGAGGAAATAAGAAAAGCTCGGTGATGCTGTCCCTTGCTTTTCCTAGCCTTGATCTCACTTCATTGTCCACCTATTTTTGGAAGCATTTAGATCAAGTAGTGCCACTTTTTGTCCCTGCAGAGTTCCCTGGTTGTCTAAATGCCAGTGCTCCAGGACAGGTCTCTGCTGGTGGGTGGCTGCTGTGTCCAGAGGGATGGAGGGAGAATAAGTGAGGGGTCTGTAGCTCTAGGAATGGGAGATACTGGTGAAAAAAAATGAGAGAGGAAAATTTGATTGCAAGCAAGAAGATAACAGGAATCACTGTGTAAAGACAGAGATCAAGATACAGGAGTGTTGCAAAGATACAGCAAAGCTTTTCCACTTGAGTTGATGCAGCTTCAGAAATTCCCCAGTTTGGTAATTCATCTCTGATTAATTGGGTTCTAAACCTCTTTAATCAATACCTAGAGAACTGGGCCAGCACAGCCAGCAACCTTTTATTCCTGTTAGCAGCAAGAAGCCGAAAATGTTCCAACCATTCCACGCCCACATGTGCAGCCACGGCCACAGGGCAGCTCTGGAAAGCCTGTGGGATGAGTCCCAGTCCCAGAGCTTTACTGGGAGCCTCCCTCTCGCCCACTTTGAAAGGGCAGGCTTCAGAAGTGCCTCCTAGGCTGCCTCCAGCCACACATGGGGTGACACATTTTACCATGGAGAAGGAAGAGACCCCCAGAAGTCCAAGACCAGCCAGAGCCCTGGTTCCTGGCAGCTTTCATCTGGAAGAAATCATTGCATGTTCGCCGTTTTAGGAGGTGGAATCCCACTTTGGGCCCCAAGCTCCCGGCTGCCATTGATGGCTCTTTTCCATAGGAAGGTGTGCATTGAGCCGGGCTGGATGCCAGGCACCCATGGAAGCTGCTCACTCACTCCCCTCTGCAGCTGGACAGGGGAGAGAAAATGTAACAAAGGGTGCATGGATTGAGACAAGGACCAGGAGAAACCGCTCACCAAATACCATCAAGGGCAAAACAGGCTCAGCTTAGAGATACAAAGTGAATTCATTGCTAACAAGGTCAGAGCAGGATAATGAGAAGTAAAAATAAGCCCTTAAAAAACACCTTCCCCCCACCCATCCCTCCTTCCCAGCTCTACCTCCTACCACAGCGTCTCAAGGAGACAGGGAAGGGGAGCTGTGGTCAGTTCATCACTCGTGCCTTCTCCTGCTGCTCAGGGAGAGGAGTCCTTCCCCTGCTGCACTGTGGGGTTCCTCCCACGGGAGACAGTTCTCTGCAAGCTTCTCCAACACGAGTCCATCCCACGGGCAACAGTACCCCTCAAACTGCTGCAGCATGGGTCACTCTTCCATGGCGTGCAGTCCTCCAAGGAAAGGATGCTCCAGCCTGGGAGCAGGGTCCCTCTCTCCATGGATCTCCCACGGGGTCACAGCCTCCTCTCAGGCATCCACCTGCTCCAGCGTGGGTTTCCTCAAGGGGCTGCAGGTGGATCTCTGCATCCCCGTGGATCTCCATGGGCTGCAGCTGCTTCACCATGGGCTGCACCACGGGCTGCAGAGGAATCCCGGCTCTGGCACCTGGAGCACCTCCTGCGCCTCCTTCTTCTCTGACGTTGGTGCCTCCAGAGTTGCTCCTCTCACATGTTCTCACCCAACTCTTCTCTGGCTGCAATTACAACTGCACAACCACTTCTTTTCCTTTCTTCTTAAACCTTTTATCACTGAGGCATCACCACTGTTTCTAATCAGCCCAGCCTTGTCCAGCGGCACATCCGTCTTTGGAGTGGCCACGGATTGGCTGTGCTGGACACGGAGGAAGCTTCTGGCAGCTTCTCACAGAAGCCCCCACTGTAGTCCGTGGAGATCCACGAGGATGCAGAGATCCACCTGCAGCCTCTGGAGGAAACCCACGTTGGAGTTTGGTTTTAACGAATGTAAATTTTCCAGGATTGTGTGTTCGGAGCGTCGCTGTTGCAGCGATGGCGAGATCTGGATTTGTATTTGTGGGCACGGAGCGCTCCTTAGTGTCGGCTTTAGCCATTGCAAGGTCCGCGTTTGTGCGAGCTGTCGAAAAGAAGTGAATTGAAATGCACAGGTCCGTTCTTTGAGAAATAATCGGGGATGTGAGAAAAGAGGGAGTTGGTAGCTACTGCAATGAGGGAAAGGATACAGTGACTGGAAGGGAAAGCTTGTAGCTGCCTTAGTGTAACAAGGCCCAAAAATGCGGCAGGGCAGCAGCCCGGGGGAAAGATGGAAAGAATCCCTGCCCTAGGAATCCAGCAGGGGACAGCAGATGATCATTTTCCGTCCACCAGCTCTCGGTGGAATCCCAGTTATGAAACTCAAGGGAAGTTATTCATCCATCCTTAGATTTGGGATGAAACGTGCTATTCCAGAGGCAATTCACCTATTAAAATGATGTTAGATAAAGGAAAGGAGGGGGAAGCAGCCTCTGATTTCTGTGAAGTTTTAATGAAGACAGCTGGCAATCAGACAGACTCAGGTTCTGCTCTACAAGCAGTGAAATTCCCCTGACCCCCTGGCTGCCCTGGGAAATGAACTGGTGGGCTACAGGGGCCTGTATTCTATTCTAAATACACACACAAGGGCTCTTAGCCAAAATACTGTACCTGACACAGGTGGCATCGGGAAAAGCAAAAATTGCCCATTTTTCCAAGCTCTGACATTCCAGATGAGTAAACAGTGTTTAACACATCATATTCTATATATGCCTGGATGCCCAGCTCCCTGTTTCTGGAGGCATTCATTGACATGCTGAACCGAGAAAAGCCTCCGCATCTTTTTTTACCCTACAGCCACCCCTGCCAGAGATATGTGACATTCCAGATCCCCAGAAAGGATTTGTGTGTGTCCTGCACTCCCAGATGCATGGCTTGGGAGGAACATCCTTTTGCAGAAGGGAGAGAATTTTGGATGGAGGTGTCGAGCTCGGGCAGGTGAGGAAAAAAAACCCCAAACCAATGTCAGAGTGGATCGGCCCCTTGCAGTGCCTCAGGGAGGTCCTGGAAAGATGGGGAGAGGCTTTGCTCAGGATAGGGCGTGCTCCAGATCAGGGATTGGCTCTCCCAGCCAGCCTTTCCCGTGGGTGGCTCTGTATTTTGGGGTGTTTGCTGTTGAGGGTTGGAAAGGATCTTAAAGCTCATCACGTTCCAACGAGAATTGTCAAAGAATTTTCTTTGAGGCAAATTAGAAACTATATTTTATCTTTATTACATCAGCTCTAAACGATCACATGGTGGTTTTCTCTGTCTGGTTGGGCTTTCTGTTGTCCCTTCCTTGTCAAGTCCTGCTGTCTTGCTGGGCACCTTGAACAGGTCTCTGTGGTCCTGCCCTGGCCCCTGGTGTGGTTTCTGTAGCTGCAAGGGGGGTTTTGTGAGGGCCCTTCCAACTCAAACTGTGCCACGACTCCATGCTGAGCTGTTCCTGCTGGAGCCTGCAGGGGAAGAAGGGGCAGTGGGTGGAATGGGGAGGATGTTTAGGATTTAGGAATCCTGCATCTCTGTGCCTCAGGGCATGGTGCCTTCCCAGCTGTAACCAGCCCTCTGGTCACTCTCTACCAAGGATCCACCTCTGCTGAGTGGGAGGAGCAGGGGGGGATGGGGGCAGAAACACCCCAGAAGGGAACTGGAACTCATCTTGATGAGGCTTTTCCCTGGAGGAAAGGCTGCTGCTCCTTCCACGCAGAGCATGGGGCATTGGAGGTGCTGGTACCTGTCTCTGTGCAGGGGTATTACAGTCCTGTCCCAGGAAATGCAAGAGTCACATCCAGTCCCAACCTGCTCGGGAATGCAGTGCAGGATATTTGACCTCTGAAGTGGGTCCATTTTGGGTGTAAAATACCCATTTTTGAAGTGGTTTGGGATTTTCTGACCTCGGAGGAGTGTGAGGCTGCCTAGTCAGCTTGGTGTCTGAGAAGGGGAGGGGGTGTCCTGGGTTCCAGCAGCACTCCCAGGGCTGCTGCTTTGGGGGGTGATACACCAGCAGGGACAGGAACCCAGCGATATTCCTGCTCTGCACACACGGGTGGGAGCAGAACAGCAAGTGCTGTTTAAATCCCAGAAAACCTAGATTAAATTTCCATCAGCCAGAGGGGAGAGTGCACCCAGGCACTCGTGGCTCCTTCTGTGCTGCTCCCTCCTCTGATCCTTTACCTGCAAGGTGTAGGGTCAGAAACCCCTGCCTACTGCATGGGTTTTTACACATACAAATTTCTTTCCTTAGAAAAGCCATCAGGTATAATGAAATTGTATTCTGTGTACAAACCATATGGAAAGCAGGTGGTCTTTGGCTTGTCTTCTTTTCTTTAACCTGTTCTTAGGAGAAAACTGGAAAATTGAAAGTGAAGGAAGAAACATTGCTTTTCATTTTTTTAAGTATTGCATTGGATTTTGGTGTGTGAAGTGATATCACTGAAATAGGATTGGAAAAATTGAGCCTCAGGACTCTGCACTTAATTCTTCTAATGTTGTTTGAGCGACTGGAGGTGCCAGAAATGCCAAATCCCAATGCAATTATACATCTGTAATGTTAAAGCTTTCCATCAGTTCTGCAGTTCCAGCTGAGTCCTTGAAAAACTCCAAACTTAAGCCAAACAAAACTTTATCTGACTATAACCTTTTATTTTAAGGCATCTCTGAGGGCTATTGTTTGGGATTTAATTTCCATGGGAGAAGATTCCCTTGGCTTTATCACTGCTGAGGGATGATGTCCTCAGGCTGGAAAGGAAGGGATTTGGGGTGGGTGGGACATACCTGGCAGGTGTGTGGGAGCTCTGGGAGGTTTGGGTTGTTTGTTTGTTTTTTGGTTTTTTTTAAATTTCTTCATTTCTGTTCAGGTTGAGCTTGTCAATGCATGAAAGAGATGATGAATTCCTTCCCAAGGGACCAGCTGAGCCCAGGTCACAGAGGCCCACCCTAATTAATTTGGAACTTTTTTCCCAGTCTAGGCAGGGAATTCTTTTTGGGGAAATTAAAGGATATGGGGTCGGAGAGGAGGAGAGGGTTTCTGCTTTAAATTAAAAAGGCATTTGGAAAAATAAATGTGTGGAACAGCTCATTTCCCCTCCAGGACTGGCTTTTGTGTGATCTGCTGTGATTCCAACTGCTGCAATGGGAATTTCAACCTGTGGGGATATAATGAGCTGCCAGGTGCTGAGCAGGACAGAAAACAATGGGAAAACTCTCTGGATCCGGCAGTGGAGCCTCTCTGTAGGGTCCCAAAAGTCTAGCAGTGCCCAGCATCACTGGTTGGAATTTGGGGAGTGCCAGGACAGCCCCTCCATAGTGCCCCCGTGGACCTGGCACTGCCCAGCATCCCTGACCAGGGTTTGGGGGTCCCAGGACATCCTGCTGCTTCCTCAAGTCCCCTTTAACCAGGATAAGTTTTTGGGGGTGCACCCAAACCCAGCAGAATTGGCTTTAACCACTTTTGGGGGACTCTCCTCTCTCCCCATCTCACTGAATTCCCGCTGCCAAAATCCAGCCTGAGGACCAGCTCCCCATCCCCTTCCTCAGTCTCTCCAAGGAATTGGACTTGGATTTCTCAATCCAGCAGGGCTTGGATTTCTCAATCCAGAAATGCTGTTCTCACTGTATATCTTCATGGCAGTAATCACTTAAGAAATAATTAAAAGAAATTAAAAAGAAATTAAAAGAAACTAAAATGAAATTAGAAGAATGAAGAGAAAATAAAGAGCTGCCAGCTCCAACCAAGGGATGCTCAACACTCCTATCAATGATTTGCTTTAATTAGCCAATTAAAATGAACCAATTAAAACCACATTGATATGGTATTATACTTTTTAATTGAGTTATGGATGAATATTGCAGAATAACCCAGAATTAACCCCCAAAACTCTTTTAAGAGATATACAGGGCAAGGCTGTACTGCACCCCCAAACCAAGGAGAACTGGGAGAAAAGCAAAACCCAGACTGAGATTCCTCAGAGATTGGTGCAGCTTCTTCTGGCCAAAACAATCCTTGGTCTGAACACACACCTGTGAATCCCAGGAACCTCTGATGTCATCAATATCCTCATGGTCCTTTTTACTAAAAGCAGATTTCCACAGCAAATTAATGAAATGAAGAAAATTAAACTGAAATGTAAGTGAACAGTTCCCCCAACCCAGCAGGTTGCAGCATCCAAAAGAAAATGAACGGATTGGGATCATCACCAATCCCAAATCCCTAGTGGGGGAATACCACCCTGCATTATTTTATAAATCCCCAGTTCTCTTAGTGGACCTGCCATGGACAGACTATGGAAACCCCAGAAGTAAAAGCTACTTGGCAATTCCATAAAACGTTCCAAAATCAGGCTCCTGGTGTATGACCATCTCTCATCTCACCTGGTGGCAGAAGCATGAGTGATGATCTTCCCTCCAATGGGTTTTTTGGGATCTGCAGCAAAACACAGGGGGAAACAACCAAAACCCAGTTATTTCCCACAATCAGAAGAGAAAAGCAGGGAAAAAGGAGACAGGTGCTCTCCTGGTGTCCATAACCATGGGATCAAGCCCCTCCAAACCAACAGGAAGCAGGCACTGAGCGACAAAGCCCTTGGGACCAATTGCTGGGGTTTGTAAGAAAATTGATGAGTTTTGTTTTGGCAATAAAACCGAACTGGTGTTCACCTCATCAGCTGGGCACAGCAGCATCCCTGGGAACCTGGCCAGGTGCATCTCCACCTGGCAGAGAGTTCCCCCCTTCCCAAGGAAGCCATGCAGTCCAGGGTTCCAATCCCAAGCTGCCTTCACAGGTCTCCCAGACAGGGTTAAAGCCCTGGCATAGGCCACATTGTCCAGGACACCACTGCCAGACAGGCCCTACCTGCAAAATCAGGGAAAACACAGGGACAAACCTTGGAGCAACAACTACATCCACAGGAGTTGGCCAGGAGCTTTGCCCAAAAACTGGAATAAAAACTCACATCCCTGGGAGAGATAAAAACAGCTGGAAAAAATGCAACACATGGTGGTGAAAAGAGAATTGAATGATTGGAACCATTTTAAATCGATATGAGGAAACAGCCTCAAGTGGTACCAGGGGAGGTTTAGGTTGGATACTGGGAAATCTCTTAAGTGCAAAGGCTGTCCAGCCCTGGCACAGCTGCCCAGGGCAGTGGTGGAGTCCCCATCCCTAGAGGGATTTAAAGCCATGTGGATGTGGCACTTGGGGACGTGGGACAGTGGTGGCCCCGGCAGTGCTGGGGGAACAGTTGGGCACTGTGATCTCAGGGGGCTTCTCCAACCTGAATGATTCCAGGATTCCAAGAACTCTCTGTACATGGCCAGCCCAGACACACCTGTGCCTGTTGCAAACATCACTGCGCTTCCTCTCCTTTGGTTTGTTGCCAAATATCCTCTGGTGACAAGGAATATGGGAGCACTCCTCACTGCAGGAGAAGCCAGCAGGATTAGATCAAATTCCCTTCAGCAAGAGCTGACAGGATCCAGCCAGTGCTGTCCCCAGCTGCTGGGGAAGCTCCCATTCCCTTCCAGTAGCAAAAGACAGGGAAACCTCATGCTGAAGGACAATGACACGAGAGCTGTGGGGTGAGAGCAGCAGAGACAGGAGAAGAACAGCAACACCAGGGGTTTCCAAAAGGAACACCTGCCAAATCAACCTCCAGGGCCTGTGGAAAATATCTTCCAGCTGAGTTGTGAGTCAATATATTCCTTTCTCCCACTTGCAGACCTCTCAGCCACAGCCAGGAGCCACTCTGGATGTGTTGACATATGTGGCTTTTCCCTCACAGCCACCACGGTCAATGGGCAGCTAAAGGAGAAGGAAAGGAATGAACGTGGAATAAAGTATCCATAAATACAGCAGATACTACCCCATGCCCTCAGTGATTTCACACAATAAATAATATTCCAAGTTATTATGATTAAAGTCCCATTTTGCTGGGAATAGCAAGAAAAAAGATTCCTGGTTCCAGTCTCTGACACCTTCCTTTTGTAGTACCTGTCACCCTGGAGTGCCAGGACAAGGGGGAATGGCTTCACACTAACAGAGGGCAGGAACAGATGGGATATTGAGAAGAAATTAATTATTGATTTATTTGTTCCCATTTCTTTCCGTTGTGCCTGGTTCCAAGAGGCTACTTTAAGTTAATGAATTTTTACCTTGCAGTTGTTATTACTTTTTCAAGATTTCATCAGGCATGGATTTGTAACAGAATACAAAAGGAAAAATAACAGTAGGAGTAATTTCACATGAACAAAAGATGAGTGAAACAGCTCCCAAAAATCTTAAGAGGATTATACTCAACTACTTTTTATTTGTTGCTCTTGTTTAAACATGTTCTGGGAACCTTACAGACTAAATATTACAAGGATCTAAAAATAAATTTCAACAGGCCCCAAAGAGGCATAAGACACAAGAACATCCATGCACCACTGAGCTACAGGGCCTCAAAATCCCAGGATAATAGCTAAGCCATCAGGGAGACATACTGGAAGGAATCAGTCAGATTTTGAAACCTCTTGATATACCCAGAGGAATTCATTTAAATTAAACTGTTTCTAACAATTTTGATTTCTAAGAACATGTACATGTCAACAAAAAAGAATGTTTAGAAGTCTTTTGGATAGCTCTTCAACCTTTGCCCTCAAGAGTAGTGAAGGAAGATTTTTTAAAATCTGCATTCAAAGGTACTTCATAATTGAGCCCTACTATTGGAAAAAAAGCATTTTAACAAAATCTACACACCAAAGCAGACAAAAGAGATGTCTTTGCTATGTTGATATTTGCAAATAATAACCCTCCAGCTGCCAGAGAACTCTATTCAGAGAACAGGAAGTCTCCAAGTACAGAAACTAACTCAGCAGAAAAGAAAACCAAAACCAGATACATCCAAGCACTAACTAAATGCATAAAATCCTGACAGTACCATACTGTAACACCTTATTTTTTTTTAAAAAAAGGAACTTTTAGCTCTGCATGCCTCATGTCTTAAGCCCTCACAAGGCACACAGAGCATTTTTGTTCTCAGCTATTATTCCTGTTCTCATAATAGCAGAATCAAATAGTTTAGAAAAGGCTTCTAAGATACTCAATGCCAACTGTTACTCAAGAGCTTTTCCCACTGAGGTGTTTCCACACCAGCCCCAGCAGAGGAAAGAGGTACCTGTGATGCCATGGGGGAAAGACACGAAGGGCAAGTGAGCTGTGGGTGAACTGGGGGGACTCCAAGAGATGGGCCAGGCATTAAGGCCGTTTGCTCAGCTCAGGGAACCAGGAAAGGGCTTTCAGAAATAGGGGAAGGAGGTTGGAAGCACCAGGGCTTTCTTATACTGCTACCTCCCATAGCCTGAACACTCCTGCAGCAATCCAGGAGAGAGGTTACCTCCACGGAGCTACCAGCACAGTATCATGTATATATTACTGTCTGGGAAGGTGTTTTATAGCCATTAAACTTTCCTTCTTCAGCTGGTAACTCTAGGAAAAAAAACCCTAAGGACAGCAGCAAACATCCTCTAAGAACCCTTAAAGACAAACACCGATGAAGACAAAGGTGGTGTAGTTCTTGAGGACAAGACTGAAGAAAGGCCTCAAAATTGTCTGGTACATGTTTGGTATGCCTTGGAGTACAGCTCACATGGACTTACCAATCTGTCTTCTTCAGACCATGCAAAAATCTGAAGTTCACCTATCAAAAACACTGCTTTCATCAGAAAACTGTTAGTGAGCATGATACTAAATGTGGTAAAAAATATCCAGTCCTAATAGCACAAGTCAAATGTAGATGTGCAATGAGAAGTGAGCACTAAGGTAATTTCTGATCTCCAGATAAACCACCAAGGAATTGTGTAATACAACACATTATAGGAATGAAGTCACTGAGAATACTGTTAATAAGTTGTAAATTCTTAGATGATCACAGAAAACTCTTATCTATAATCTAAACCTATAATCTATTCTTCTTCCTTGTTAGGTAACTCCTTTATGAAGGACAAAAGCTCACCCAAGATTTCTAAGAGAATTGCAACATTTTATTAATGAATGTCATAAAAACAACTAAAATACAAACTTGAACAACTGTTTTAATGAGGGGATTCTGCTTTAAGCAAAATTACATTAAACATCAAAAAAGTGATGAAAAGTACCCCCCAGTTTCCACGAACAGCAGGAACTCTTACTGAAGGCCTGAAGCCACACGACTCTGAAATGCTCAACTGATGGAAAATACACCTCAAACATATCAGTACAAGATCACATCGAAGGGACGCCCTTTAAGGCCTCTCAATTTGGCTTAAACTGATATTCCAAAGAGTTAAAACTAACCCAAAACCCCACACAGTAAGGACGAGTGTGTGATTTTCACAGTCTGTAATCACACAGTGAAAGTGTCACACCTGGTCCCCGAGTTTTACCTTTGGGACAGAATGTGACATTCTGTTAACAAGATGACTTGTTAAGAGAAATAGTGTTTCCCATTCTTAACATCTAAACCATATTTTATTAGTTACTAAGAGCACATCTTTTTAACAAGGTAACAAAGAAACTAAACAACAAACCACAAAACCAACCACACACAAATACAGCATCAGTTCAAGAGAAAGATTTTTTGGCACAGGTGCAAACCCCAAAGTTCCTTTATCCCAGTTCAAAGGTAAATGAGCTTTTTTTGCACTACTGAAGCATAAAGGCTCTGACACTGATGGAAACAAGGTAGACCAGACCAATGTGTCTGAAAACTCTGCACTTTCCAACCCTGACAGGCCCCATGTGAGAATCCTACAGAAAGAAAAAAGGAAAAAAAAAAGTTTCCTCTGTTTTCACAAGATGCACCTAAGCCTCTCAGTGTTCCTCCTCAAACAGTAATTATTTACTCCACACCTACCCCTAATTAACACGCAACAGCCAAAACCATGTAATAATCCAAATAGGATATGACAGAGTATCTAAACCCAGGCTCAACTGAGCTCACCTTTGAACACAAGAACAAGTGCACTATATACCAGTTTGGCTTCTCCTCATGAATTCTGGATCAGCAAGGTAGACCTGAAAGGTGATATTTTTTTGACGGTTTTTTGGTGTTGGGGGCGGTGTTTGTTTTAAACAAAAAGCCAAAAGTATTTTTTTCCTCTTTGAGCAGTGATGGTGGCCTAAGAATCAGCTAAGTCAAGGTCAGCTAATTTAGACTTCCAAAGGAAGGAAGCTTTTGCAAAGGGATGCTTGGAATAGGGGTGCAGTCAAACTGAATATCTCTACATAAGCATGGTTCTTCCCTCTGTATCAATCAGAGTTAACAGGAGATGCTTAAAACAACCCTGAGGACTTTATCATTAGTTTCAGCTCACTAGGAGAGGTACAATTGCCCAAGTACATGCTAAAGACATATCAGGTAAAAAATACACTGAAGTTTTATGCATCATCTTATATATGAATGTGGCACTTCACTGCACCCCAGTGACAACGATATCTTGAGCTGCCTTGACAGAGGTCATTCCTGGCCAAAATCTCTACAGGGCAGGGATTTGATCAACTGCTGCTGCCTGCTGATCTGAGTGTACAGTCAGCACCTTCACAGGTACAATTTCAACATCACAGCCCCCAAAGGCCACCTGCCCCGAGTGACAAAACAGTCCAGAACAGTCACACGTGTTTACACTGGATGCGTTCACAGCACAGCGCTGAGCAAGCTGCAGGAGACACTGGATCTTGAGAGGTTGGGAGCTGAGATGTAGGCAGAGCTCCAGAGGCAGATGAAAGGGATAAGGCACTGGCACTTTCACAGAGGAGACTGCTGGGATTAAGAAGGGGGCAAGAAATGGATGCTGCCGCAGCTGTCTGCTGTCCTAGCAGGAGTCCTAAGCTGTAAACATTGGAATTCAGGAGAGCATTGCCTGGGAGCAGCACATTCAGTTGCTTCTGAATTTCTTGAAGGACCTGCAGCTGACTTCGCTGATTCAGAAGCAGCACATCCATATTTTCCCTCATTTTCTTCACTGTCCAAAGAGAAGACAGTGTTAATGTCTGCTATATAAAACTACATTGCAAGGCAAATTTGAAGCCTTTTTCTACTTACATTCTTCAAACACAAGATTCCAGTGATCCATCTCACTTTTCTCTGCACCACACCTTTGCTCTTCTTTCTGATGCAAAGCTGTAAATTCAGGTTGGTTTGCATCTAAAAGGAAGACAGTGCAAGTCAGGAGTTGCAGGCTCTGCATTCTAAACATGGCAGCTCAGTAACAACCCTTCCTCTCACCCACATCTTAAAATTAAAATTTCATTCAAGTCACATGGTGGTCCAAACTAAGCCAAAATCAAACACAGATTAGGCAGATACGTGGGGGTTTTTTTGAGGGGGGAGAACAGGGAAAGGAGGAAGCAAAGCTGGAGCAAGGGATCTGTTAAGGAAAAGGGCAGGTGAGATTTAGTAAAAATGAGTTTGCATTTGCACACTTCCTTTACAAGCACATATAGTGTTAGACTGAGTGTCCAACTGACAGGGCAAAAATGAGACTTTTCATATGAATTATAAACTGTTACATCCAAATAAACGATTAAAAGCCATGAAGAAAAAAAAAAAGCTTTAGAAGTGTAAGGTTCCATGTTTAGGGCTCATTAGCAGAGTTACTAGGCCGCCTCTCAGTATCTATGGACTGAGAGGCCTCAAACCCTACCTTAGGAATTCAGTTTTGCCATTCCATTACAAACCTGACTATAACTTCATCATTATTGCCATTGTTAAGGTGAAAGGCTCTTCTGCTTTTCTCTTCCCAGGAGAAAAAAGTAAAAAAAAAAAGCCCAAACAACCCCAAAACAAACAAACCACAAAAACAAAAAAAAAAACCTCACACACAAAACACCTGCTTCTCATGCCAACACCCAGAACAATTCTGTGGGGGTCTAGGCAAGATCCAAGATGAAAAATATTTTTAACCAAGGATAAAGGGACTGCCCATGTAAAGGTAAAACAGAACAAAAACCCCAACAATGTCAGTTTTTATACCCGAGTTTCTGGTCATTACAAGAATATGAAATACTGCAAAAATCGAGAGAACTCCCTACTTGAAACAATCCCTTTGTCTGACAGCCTGTGCTGTGCTAAGAGTATTCCAGAGACCTCCCTCTGCAGATAACAAAAAGCTAGGCTTCAATATCCACATATAACAAAAATTAGCTGCTAGAGATTACCAAGGCACTGTTTACAGTCAAAATTCCTTCCACCTCCCTAAGCTTAGCATTTTGATGGCTAAGCACTTCTGAAGATCTAGAGCTAGACATCAGGCAACACTATGAAGCAGGAATTAGTGAGATCTTCATTATAAGTGAGGAATTAGTGGGATCTGAGAGCTTTGAGGAGTCTAAAGTGCCAGGCAACCTTCATGGTAACACCTAAATTGCAACTTCTGAAGACATTCCTTGAAAAAGCTGGTGACAGAGATAAATACATTATATAAGAAACAGGAAAAAAGGTAACAAAACCAAACCAACCAACACTCATATCCAGAGCAAGGAGGGAGAAGTGTTTAGGAAGAAACAGAAACCAGAATATTTCATATATCCCCTGGAATTCTGTACAACTTGGAATAAACACAACAGATCTTAACCCAGTTACCTGCTGTGTGTTCACTGGCTCTCTCTCTCAGATGTCGGTGCCTGATAGAGTTTGAGCTCACACCGAAGCCATTTCCATGCTCAGAACGCCTATAGGGCTTCTCATCCGCGTGGACTCTCTGATGCTGCAGCAGAGCTGTGTTCCCACTGAAACTCTTTCTGCACGTGGTGCAGGAAAAGGTTTTCTTTTTCAGATGGGTTTTGTGGTGAGCAAGAAGGTTTGAGGCACGGCTGAAGGTTTTCTCACATTCCTTGCACTTGTAGGGTTTCTCCCCTGTATGGACTCTCTGGTGAACCACCAGGTTGGCCTTCCTGCTGAAGCTCTTCCCACATTCTCCACACACAAGCATCTTTTCTCTTGTGTGGATTTGCAGGTGGTTCAGGAGCCTGCAGTGCCCCTTGAAGCCCTTCCCACATTGTGGACACTTGAAGGGTTTCTCTTCCCAGTGCACTTTCTGGCCGAGGACGAGCTTCCTGGAGCCTCTTTTTTGGTGAGGGGGCTCATCACCGGCTGCCCCCTCCTCTGGGCTCTGGACTTCGTGTACCGGAGACAGTTCCTCTCCCTTAAGGTCTTCAGGGAAACCTTTCTCCTCCTCATTGTGTCCCAAAACGCAGTCCCCTGAGGGAGTAAGAGACCAATCTTAACATTCCTCTTTCCCTGAGGCAGATAAGCTGATCCTTGTAAAATAACTCCATTTCTTAGGCCTACCTTCATCTTGCACCAGATTCCCCTTTCCCAAAGAGGAAGGAAAATTCTGAAGATTGAGACAAGAAGAAAAGGGGGGGAAAGTGGCAAAGGAAAGAAGAGAGAGGTAAGAAACCTTTCTCTTCTCTTCCTTCCTCCCCCCATTTCCTTGTTCTTCTTCCCTTCAGAGAATGGCAAAATGAAGACTGCCAAAATGAAGGAAGAAAAGGAACAAGCTGAAACATCTCACCCATCCCAAACACCTACTTTTAGCTATTTGTTCCTGCTCACTTTCCTCAAAAGCTTTCTAAGGCTGCTAAGTTAGTATTAACACTGCGTCAAAGATGGGCATTTGGGTGGGGATCTTACAAATCTGCACAAAAGAGTGCACTTAGCCTTCATTAGGCAAAACCAGCAGGGAGATTTAGGCTGTTTCTCACTTGTGCTAGTTCGTATTTACTGAAAAATATTTAAATTATTTTTGCAGGTTAGCACATCAGGTTTTTTTCCTCTATCACAACAACAGTTGTAAGTACTATAAGGATACTGTATATTTATGCATCAGAAGTCAAAGGGCTCTGTATTGATTTTAAAAAGTTAGCTAATTCCCAGTTAACTACTACAATCTCTTTTCATAGCTAGATCTAACACAACATTTACTTTCCTTTTAATGTCAAGCTAAATAAACTGCATTCTAAAGAAGCTCACTAGCAACATTCAAACATGGCCCTTTCTTTCCTAAAGAATACAACCTATTTATTTCACAAGTGGATATCCATGATCATACATCCCACAGTAAGCTCTAGTTATCTTATTCTGATGGCTAGATCTTATATTTACTGCAGTTCAGCATCAACAGAACCACAAGGCCACCTAATAAGCACTTAGCTAAGGTTGATTTTTGCAAGCAACTTCAGCTGTTTACTATTAATTCAAGTAGAGGCTTTAACAATTAGCATCTCTGACCTAGCATTAAAATAGTACTCACACAGTTAACACAAAGTTCGTTTAATCCACTAACAAAACTAAACCAGGCTTTCTACATTCAAAACTGCAGTGCAATTTCAGTCGTGCCTCTATGACACCAAGGAACAAAATTCTTAAGTACCATGTCCTTGAAGAGGCAAAACGCTCTCTATTTACATGGACACGACTACCAGCACCTAAATGCCGGCAATAAAATAAGAAAGCTTGCTGATGGAGGGAGTCTTATCTCTTACATCAAGGAATTACACCCAAGAGGGAGCTCTCTCCCCAGATGGATGAAGACTCTCTCCGGTAGGAGCAGACATTCCTCACACTATAACCACGAGGCTGATTGTCCCTGCAAAGAGCCCAGGTCTCTCTCTGAGAGCGAAATGGGAACCAAAGAACCCTCCACTCCCATCGACACCCAGAGCTGAGCAGTCACACGCTGCGGATGCGGCCCTGCAACTCCCTCAAACCCTCCCCGCCTGTGAGAAAGCCTGGAAAAGAGAAGCGTGCTGGCTGCCCTTCGCTCCTTAGTAGACTGTATTGTCTTATTTTAAGAGAGGTGCTGGAAACCCACAGCAGAAAGAAACCCAGAACACGCCCTTGCCTTGCCTCAGCCTGGCGTGGCATCCCGTCCCCTCCTGGCATCCCAGGGCAGAGCAGCCGGCCCAGAAGAAGAAATGGCGGCACCACGTGGTGGAGGCCCACGCCTCCCTGCAGGATTTAACTACCAAGAGTTTACACCTCACCTGGATATCCTTCAGTATCACTCCTCTCAGGGCTCTGGAAAATAGAAAAGATGGACTCCATCGCCGGCTCCATCTAGAAAAGGAGAGGACACGGAGTGTGAAACCTTTTCCAGCGCATGCAGCACTTCGGCAGGGCCCGGCCTAAAAGGGGCAAACCTGCAAATGCCACCAAGCTCCCGGAACAGAGAGGGGCCCTCCACAAAAACCTGAAGTTTGGTGACTGGCGACTTCCTCCAGAGACCAATGTGATAAAAAGCGCTTTTTCCTCAGCTCAGTCTCCCTCGGGAACACCGCCCAGGCCTCTGGCCGCTCTCAACCTCCAGGCCTCCCCTCGTGCTTCCCGCCACCCTTTAATGGCCCGGCCCCTGGGCGCGGTCCCCTCCCGCGGGGCCGCTCCGCCCTCTCCCGAGCACCTCCAGGCCCCGCTCCCGGCCCTGCCCCACCNAGTGCCGCTCCCCCGGCCCGCGGGCGGCGGCAGACGGGAGCCCCGGGCGGTCCTCGGGTTCGCCCTTCGGCATCGACACTCGCTGGGAATCCGGCGGGAGCTTTTCCTCCGCTGCACCCCGCGGTTCCATCCCCGCGCTCCGGCCACGTTCCTTCGCTGGGTTCCCCCGCACGGAGCGTCCGCGGGGCTCCGTGTCCCCGCCGGGCACGGACGGGGCTGTCCTGGCAGAAGGGCTGGATCGTCTCCACGGGCTCTCCACAGGCCTGGGTGGTGTAGCTCGGCAAAGTGAGTCACGGAATGGGTCAGGCTGCAAGGGTGCACAGTGGGTCGTCTGGTCCCACTTCCCTGCTCCAGCAGGGTCATCCCAGAGCACATGGCACAGGATTGTGACCAGATGGTTCTGGAATATGTCCAGGGAGGGAGACTCCACGCCTTCTCTGAACAATCTGTTCCACAGATTGCACAGGAAAGTTCTTCCATATGTTCAGGTGGAACTTTGTGGCCATCAGTTCCTGCCTGTTCCTCTTGTGCCATTGCTGGGCCCCACGGAGCAGAGCCTGGTCCCTGCTCTGAGCCCTCCCTGCAGACAGGGACAGACAGGGATGAGGGCCCGTCTCAGCTGTGTCTCCTCTGGAGGCTGAACAGCCCCAGCTCCCTCAGCCTCACCTCATAAGAGATGCTCCAGGCCCTTGACCGGTCTCTACTGGACCTGCTCCAGGAGCTCCATGTCCCTCTAGTACTGTGGAGCCCAGAACTGCTGGGCCAACTACTACAATGACAGTAATAAAATCATAGTTGTGTAAAAATCCACAGATTTACGCCCCAATTTCTCTCCTGTACACCGCCCTCCCTGACGAGCCCGCACGCTCGGTGAGGGCTCCCGCAGAGCCCAGGGAAGCTGCCAGGACCAGCTCCAGCCTCCTGTTCTCCCTGTGATGTGGCACTGGCACAGCGGTTGCCACAACCCACCTGATCAGGACAGCCCAGAACTACGGAGGGACCAGTCTCTGCTCAGTGGGCCAGCAATGGCACAAGAGGAAGGGCAGGAACTGATGCCCAGGAAGTTCCACCTGAACGTGAGGAAAAACTTCCCTGTGCAGTGACTGAGCCCTGAACAGATTGTCCAGAGAGGGTGTAGAATATCTCCCTCACTGGAGATATTGCAGACCCATCTGGACACAATCCTGTGCCATGTGCTCTGGGATGGCCCTGCTGGAGCAGGAGGTGGGACCAGATGACCCTCCGTGGTCCATTCCAGCCTGACCCAACCTGACCCATTCTGTGATTCTGTGCCCCCAGTACAAGTATATTAATATTACTTTTTGAAGTAAAAGGCAGGTTTCCTTGAGAGGTGGAAGGACCTGGAATTGTTGAATTGGGGGATCCCTTCGAGGAAGGAATAAGAGAGACCTAATAGCAGCCTTACACTACCTACAGTGTATTGAGAAGATGAAGCAAGAGACACTGATCATAAATTGATGCAGGGGACATTTCTACCATATGCAATGAAAATATTATCTCCCCAGTATGATAAAAAAAGCATAGGAATGGGATGCCCAGCAAAGTAATGAAGTCTCCATCCTTTGACTCACCTGACAAAGCTCTGAGCAACCTTGTCTGAATTTCGTATTGACCCTGCTTTGAGTAGGAGTTTGGACTAAAAACCTCCTGGGGTCTTTTTCCACCTGACTGGTTTTGTCAATCTGTGAAACAGAATGGGAACTCCTCACCTGATAGCTATGGTACATCCATTCCCAAGTATCTCGGGAACCTATGGAAAATAAACTTGGAGAAGACATTATCCAAACGCTAGTTCTATGCATGGAGAGGAGCTATTGCAGTGATCTACTAAACCTGTGCTGTCACAGCCATTTGTGGTGCTGGATGCTTATCCCAGAGGGTCATTGCCCAGACCTGGAAAGGGATGTAATAAGTTAGGAGCTATTCCTGAAAATGCTGTGGGCTACAGAAAATTCCTGACTGATCTAGCCACCCCAAAGAGAAGCATAAACCTCCTCTCTTCTGTGTTGGGGGATGGTGCACTGGTAGCCCAAGAGGCTGAACATCATCACAGAATTATAGAATGGCTTGAGTTGGAAGGGACCTTAAAGGTCATCTCATTCCAATCCCCCTGCCACGAACAGGGACACCTTCCACTAGACCAGGTTGCTCAGAGCCCCATCCAACCTGGCCTTGGACACTTCCAGGAATGGGGCAGCCACAGCTTCTCTGGGCAACCTGTGCCAGGGCCTCACCACCCTCACGGGCAAGAATTTGTCTTAATATCCAACCTAAACCTACTCTGTCAGTGTGAAGCCATTCCCGCTTGTCCTGTCACTCCAGGCCCTTGTCAATAGTTTCTCTCCATCTTTCCTGTAGGCTCCCTTCAGGTACTGAAGGCCACAATTAGGTCACTAATTATGGGAAACTAATAATGCTCATTTATGTAAAATCCTTTCAAGACTGGATCTCAAATTAGACAAGTCCATATTAGGTGTCTGTGCAAATATTTTTAAAGACATAATTTTCACTAACTTAAGTAGGAACCTTGTGTTACAATTTAACAGGAATGTTCTGAGTTCTAACTAGCCCTGTTCCCTGCACTGCTTACGGCCTCCCCACCTTGAGGTCAAGGTTTTAAAGAGGCTACTCTGTAACCCAGCATTCAAATCCTTAATGAATCTGTTGAATCCTCTCATCTGGGGTAACACATAATTTCCCAGGTTAGCATTGAGTTGCAAATAAGTATTATGATTTTCTGTCAGGTTTTCTATTAATTTTATAGTATTTTTGCCTCAGCTTATTTGTGAGAATAATCATGTGAGATAATATCAAAACCTTTTAGAGGTTTTGACTGTGTGCCATCTTCAACTCTGTTTTTAACAATGCCTCTCACTCTGTTTTAAGAGAAAATGTGGTGTGACATAATTTGGCTTTGGAATTCCATACTGTCTCTTATTCTTTTCCTTTTTAAACTGCTATGTGACTGCTAAGTATTGTTCTTGTATTGAAATCAGGCTCACTAAAAATAGTTCCCAGGTTCTTGTCCTCTAATTTCCTGTCTTCTTTCCTGAGTTCTCCATAGTATGTACCAGCCTACCTCAGCTTGCTCCAGCCTTCAGGTGACATTAAAAAATCTGACCTAAGGACTCTGTAACCTCTTCTCTGTCTGCTCTGACCTGAGTTCTTCCACTTTTGATGCAGATATTGTGTTTAGTGTGTAAAATTTTTTAGCAGTTTCTTAAAGGACATTAAATGCACATCTTCAAACTATCTGTTCTCCAGAGATTTACTTCACAGGATCATTTAGGTTGGAAAAGACCTCCAAGGAAATAGGTAAAACTTCTCAATATTTCAAATCCATATTTATCACAGGCCGTAGCACTTCCAAATAAAATGCCACATGCTGTACTAGAACAAGCTGTAAAGAACAATTTATCAGCAGATAATTCTTGCTTTACACACCAAAACATATTTACTATTTTGTATTGCTCATTGACTGATTTTATACTGCTTTCTAAGGCTAAATAATATATTGTTTAGAAGGGATACTAATAGAAGCTAGTTTGAATTTAATGCATGTTAGTTCTAGCTAATTCTTTTGCTTTCTTTCAGGTTCTACATTGTGAGTCAGTAATTATACAAATGAAGCCTAGGACAAAGAGTTGTTTGTTTGTCTGGAAATTAATTAATCTCACCTTAATGCTAAAGATTAAAGAATGAATAACAATGATGTAACTATTGCTTTTATTATCCCACCACTGGGATTGTTGTCTATCAGATGCCTAAACTTACATCCTCTCTCCCAGCTTTTTCCTTCATTATTACTCATTAAAGCTTTTAATAATCTTGATAAAGGAGCTTAGTCACAAAGGAGGAAAATACCACAATTTTCTTAGTTTCAACTTGTTATCTCTCACTTTCACTTTTTTCCTAAATAAATCTTAACTTACAGACCTTTAAGAATTCACTTTCTTATGGTTAAAAGCTTCTGAAATTTTGTCGATTAGTGAAAAAAAAAATCCTCTAATATTTCATTCTACCAGGTCTTGTATGAGTTCCCTCAAATGTACATATATTTTAGCAAACTAAAGGAAAAAAAATTGGAAATTTTAGATGTGATACAAAACACAGACCTGGGAAAGGTGTTGACCTTATTTCTGATCCTAATTAAGCACCTTCTTTGAATCTTACCTTCCATGGACATGGAACAACGCGGGTGTTTTTTTCTTGGCTGTGAGTGACTGTACAGAGCTCCACAGATGTTGTGAGCAGGGCTTGCACAGAGCTGAGGCCTTTTCTGCTTTTCAGCCTTGGGGGTGCTTTGGGAGAAGACACAGCTGGGACAGGTGATCCAGCTGACCAGAGGGATATTCCAGACCCTATGGCATCATGATCAGCATAGGAAGTGGGGGGAAGAGGGAGGAAGGGGGGATGTTTGGAGTGTTGGAGTTTGTCTTCCCAAGTCACTGTTGCGAATGATGGGGCCCTGCTTTCCTGGGGATGGCTGAACACCTGCCTGCCCACGGGAAGCAGGGAATTCATTCCTCATTTTGCTTTGCTTGTGTGTGTGGCTTTTCCTGTCCCTATTAAACTGTCCTTATCCCAACCCAGGAGTTCTCCAACTTTTACCCTCAGGATTCTCTCGCCAGTCCCGCTGGCGGGGAGTGAGTGAGGGCTGCTGGCTGGGTTACACCAGGACAGTGACACCATGAGATGGGATCACACCGAGCCCCGGAGATGTGACATTCACCTCTGCCCCCACCACTGCAGGGCTCTCTGAGCCTCACGATCCAGCTGCACGTGGTGCTGGGGGTCAGCTGGGCAGTGGTGGGAGAGGACACTGTGGGCTGTAGCTGAGGTGATGGGGAAGTGTTTTTCTCTTGAGAAAGCCCTTTTCAAGCTGGTTTCCCTTATCAGTCTGTTCACTGCTGAATTTGCCCTTGCTGACTAAATCTTCCTTTGCATATTTTTTTGGCATATCCCATGTGGCAGCTCTTCATTTATCAATAAAGTTTCCCCAGAGGTGTTAAGTGGTAGCAAACTTCCTAGAGACCTCCACGGGCAGCTGACATTTCTCTTTTCCCAGACCAATTGTCACGTCAGCCTCAGGTGGGAGGGGAGTAACAAAATGTGCTAAAATGATCAATAATCATGGATTGTGAAGACAGGACACAATTTCCCCTTAAACTCAGTGTTGCATAAATGTAGTCATTGTTGAGTAAGTTACTGCTGTTCACACTTTAGTTTTTACTGTCTATAGTTGTAAATATTTCATCAGTTCCTCGAGTTCCAAGATGCCTCTGTTTTTAAAAGCCTGAGGCAAAGAGTAAGATACATTTACATCCACCTTCCTTTCTCTGCAAGATTGTGCCATACTATAAACTTTCTGTTACTTTCTTGTCAAAACCCAACTGCCAGAGGCACTGGGGTCCTTGCCTGTTCTTTTTGGGGCTTTTCAGCGTTTCGCATAGCAAATACTCTTAGAAACAGTGACAAATGACAGTGGCAAAGGACCTGTGTTATCGGTATCAAAACATGTCTTTGTGCACCTCAAATCTTGCCTGTTTACTGATCTAAACGCAGTCACAACCTCTTTCTACAAACATTTTTGCTGGCATTTTCACCAGCCCTAATTTCTCTGGCCAGTTTATATACATTTAATCCAATTAATTATGTTTCATTTTTTTTGCAGCAGCTTTTCCCCAGTTAAGCCAGTGGTTCTCAAGGGTTTGTACTCTCTGGAGTGCTTATGAGCCTAATTGGAGAGGAGGAGCTTGCAGTGAGAATTGAATCAGAAATACAGAAGTCAGGGCACAAGCTGAGGTGGGAATTCCTGTTGAAAGCCCTCTGCAAAGCTCTCTGCATACCTTTTCAGGGAAAATTGGGAAAAAATGCATCACCTAGGCAGCTTCAGAGCTATTGCCTTGATCCCCTCTTGCCTAATCTTCGTGTGGGACATTTTTATTGAAGATAAAGTCCTTGCTGTGTACTTTTGATGCGGCTTTTACATCTGGGTCTGGGTGTTATGTGCTGTTTCCCTGGAAGGAGCAAATCACCTCTGAGACTGCAGTAGAGGGAGCTGCAGGAATTTGCATCAGGGCACTTCTGGCAAGAGAAGTAGATGAGTGTGTGCCCCTCTCATGGCTTTGGATGGGTTACTTCAGCTTCCTTTGCTGGGGTATCCCATTCCATAGGTAGGGCATGAGTGTCCAGAAATCCAATTTATCACTGTTCCACAGCACATTTCACAGCCAAATAATCCTGATAGTTCTGAAGTGGTGCCTGTGGAGTCAGTTCTTAATGAACACCAGTAACTTCCGGTTGTCCTTAGCTGAGGGAAATGGGGAAAATTGAAAATTGGCTGGCATGCCTTCCCTTGAGACCTGAGTCGTGTAACCTATGGTGTATCAGCTAAGGACTTGTCCTACATTACATCATTTTCCTCCCCCCTACTTTTGCTTCCCTTAAAAAATGAATATTAATGAAATTTCCCTCATTTATTAAATTGATTATTTGGCTTGATAATACTGTGCAATTAGAATGTCAGAAGAAAAGCTTTACATATTGAAGTCTGCAGCTTGACCTTTAAGTCTGTTCTTTGGAAAGAATTTGAACTTTCTTGCTGACGGCTTTAATTCATTGATCCATCTTAATGGAAAATTGATCTTTTTTTTTTCTCCCTGAAGATCGCATTTACATATAAAAAATGGAAAACGCTATTTTAACAAAAGATTTGGTAACAAAATGGAAGTTCTATCTTTGATGTATGCCCTGGGTTGCAGGATTTGAAATAATTTTCATTAAGGAAAGGGTCATGGTAACGCTGTGTCTTTTCCTCTCATTAAGGTCTGCTATATTGCAAGGAAGTGAGAGATAATTGCTAGACATTATCTACTCTTGCTTTACAGAAAACTAACATAATGAGGTGAGGTCTCTGTATTAAAAACTAAGAATTTGGGGTAATATACTCAGGTACAAATGGGATGTTGTTCAAGGAAGTTGGTTGGGTTACTCCCAGTTTGTCTTTGCTGCAGACCTCTCCCTGCCCTTTCCACAAGACACTCATCACAGATGGACCCTTCCTGGGTTAAAATCTCACTGTCACAGCTTTTAAATCCGGGTTTCCGTCTCTTGCTTGTCGTGGTGCAGCTGCCTGTAGGTGGGGCTGCCGTTCCACGGACAGCCGTGCCACAGCTGTGGGCAGATGTGCTGGACAGGCAGCCTCTGCTCAACTGCAATGGCCAGCAAGTAACCAATGCAAAGTGACCATAGTTTTAAAATATTTTGTTTTATTAAATGTTTCAAATAACATAAACATCATATTAACAATTTTATGGCTGAGGTTCACGTCATTTGTGATTTGATCATTTCATCTGATTTGAGAGCTCAAAAGATTACGTCTTAACATTAGAAACTCTGTAATTAAGATTTATAACAGGAAGTTGTCTAACAAGAGGATAGAAATAGCAGATAGAACCGTAGAAACTTTGGACAGTGGGAGAACACTTATTTTACTACAAACTGGGCCCTGCCAAGATTATGTAAGGACAAGAAACCTTTTGTAAGTGGTTTCATGTTAATCTGAAAAAACACCTCAATTTGTAGTTGGCTTTTAAGCAATAGAGAAAAGTGGGATAGTACATCTTTAATTATTCCCCAAATACGCTTTATTTTGGATTTTCATTCTCTTAAGTCTGTACCACCTTCACACTGGTATTTAGCACCATGTAATGGGATATTCACCTCTTAGTTTCTGGGGAATGTTCTTTACTCTGTGCTAGAATAAAGGGTCCAATTGTACTAAAATTGTACTAAAAGTTCATCCTTGCTTTCAGCGGTAGAACGTCAACGCTGGAAGAGCAACAGCATGCTTTCAACCATGAAGCTGTAGCTTATTTACAAACAAAAGGATGCCCCCCTCCCTCTTTTCCCAGTTGCTTATTCATGATAATGACTTGATTAATAGTACTACAGGTTAGGTTCCCTTTACACTGGAAATTAAGGGTACGTTTTAATCGCTTTGTCTTGAACGGAAGTGGAACAGGGCACACCAAACACGCACAGCCTGGCATTTCAGGATGAGCTCCACTGCTTTCACCATGTCTGTTGTCTGGTGCTAGAAGATGCAGCTGTACACACAGGCAGATGTACTTATGTTTCCTTAGAAAATGTCAAAGAACAAATTTCTCCAGGAGGTGGGTAATGTGCCAGCAACCTGTAATATACCAGTGTGTCTGTTATCCCCCACTCCCTACCATGAAGAGTTTTTTCTGAACAAAGAATAGAGGAGGGTGGAGGGGTAAGAAATTTTATTTTTTTGGCAATAGACATGCTGGAGATAAACAGCTTTGGTTGTCATTCAGAAGGCAGTTTCAACACGGATTAATTTTAGGGATTTGTTGTGGTTGTGTTGTTGGGGTTTTTTTTGTTATCGCAGTTTAATTTAAAAAAAAAAAGATACTTGTTAATTGCAAGCTTCTGCCCATTGCTGACAGTGAAATGATATTCAGTGTTTCATTGCTTTTGCACAGCAGTTCCCAGCTGTAGTGCACAGACTTGGGGGTGTGCAGAGTATTAACAAAACATTCTCCCATCAGGTTCTGTAGGGTCTGTGACATTTCTGTAGCAGCACTGCAGGCTTCTGACACTGTGAGGGGGTAGATACACTGCAAGCTCACAGGGTACAAGCAGACAGCCCCCTTCTCCTGCCTTGTGGCAGGTATTTTCTTTTGTGGCTGTGCAGAATGACTGTCAGTGGTGTTCTCGATGCTGCCTGTTGGTGGCTGGGCAAAGGATGGAGAAGTCTTTTATTTTGGATATTCTCTTACAAGAAACCAAACATACCAAAATGCTGATAGATCTCTTCCCTCACTTCTCGGGAGAGAGTCCTCCAAGTCCGGCAGCTCAGACTTCCCCGATCCCTTGGGTGTCCCCTGCCTTGTGGAGCTGTGCCCAGCAATGCTTGTGCTGTCTGGGAGCAGAGGCTGCAGGAATGCTCCTCCTGTTCCTCTCTCATCCCCACAGCACTGACCACGCTACCTCTGGAAAAGCAAACAAACAGCAAGGCTTGAGTTGTGCTTCAGCCTTCCAGGTATTCAGAGCTCCAGCCTTCAGTCAGGAGTAACATTCACTCCTGAGCTGTTTGTGTCCATTTGTGCACGCTCAGCACGGGACCTCTGATTTAACTTAGTAACAACTGTATTTGGCTTTTCTTTCGTCAAAAACTTGTGAGTGCACACGGAAGAGCAAGAGAGAGAACTGAGAAGAAAAGAAGTGTCTATCACTTGATGTTTTCTTTTAGATACTTTCCCCCAGGCCTGGGTTTCTTTGGAGCACGAGCAAATCCACTGAGTAGCGCAAAGTAAACCATCAGATATCAGTCACTGTTTGAGGTGAGAACAAGTTCTCATGCCCAGTCCTCCGTGATAAGAGTCATGACTGCCACCCAAAGGCCACTGCCACACGTCAGCCCCTGCACTGAGGTTTTCTGAAATACTTCTGTGGTTCAGACAATCACCTGGAAACATCTCAAGCCACAAGAAGATGGATTAAAGATTCAAGTTTCTCTGCGTGTTATGTCTGTGTTAAGACAAGCTAATAGCTTGATCCACCCCAGGCAAGGCCAGAGCTCTGGAGCCAGCTGCTGGCAATGCTGTGTGGGCTATGAAAGGTCTCCAGAAGAGCAGACACCATCTGCAACAGCTCTGTTTTTCCAACCCAGGCAGCTCCTGCTGTTTTTTCAGGGCTGAGCAGTAGCTTTTCTGTGGCTGTTACCTTCAGCAAAATGCTGAAGAGCCTTAAAATGTCACACCACCATTGTTCTGAGGGAAGCATCTTTTTGCGTGTTCAGAAAACGGGGTCCGGATACGCTCAGGGGAGCAAAAATACACCTCAGACTTGTTGGGACAATACAGCCTGTGCACACAACTGTGAATGCACACAGGAATATTGTGAGGAATGCCTGACATAACTAGGGAAGGGGAAGGAGAGGTGGCACACTTTACTCTTAATAGAGCTGGCTGATGTAGGTGTAGCAGGTCTGTACCTTTGACTTTTCCGAGACCCAAGCTTTCTCTCACCTGCACAGCCTAAGACTTACGATCCCCTTTACTGTTGCTTCTCTTTGTCCATAAGGCAGGCACTTAAAAAGACTTTCAGGATATGAATTAAAGTAATTTCCTAATGTTTGAGTAGAAGTTTGTTTCAAAGTGATCTACAGTTTTTGCTTTGTTTTTTAGCCTTTCCAGGGATACGACTGCAAGCTGCTTGATGACCTGGTTATGTAATTGAGGGAATGCGGTCTGTCTGGAGGGATCCCTACAGCAACCTGCCTCAGCCCCACCAAGTTAGTACAATACAATGCCACTAACCTTCACCAAAATATTGCTGTGGCAGCACTGGACATGGAATGTTGGTCCCCAGCACGTGAACCCACAACTCCAGGTTTCCCAGGCAGTGACACCTCGCACAGCATGCCCTGAAGCTGGAAAACACACACCTACCAACCAGTTTCATGAAGGAAGTACATTTTCAAGGCAAGAGCTTAGGAAATTTGCATCTTTGTAAACTGGGTGCTTGACCTATTAAGCACAGATCAAAAGTAATGTGTGACAAACACAGAGGTCTGTGGCAGGCAGTGCCAGAGCCCTGCCATCCTGGACACCATGTCTCTGCTCAGGTTCTGCTGCAGGCATCCTCTGGCAATTGATTGGAACTAGACCTCTGGGGCATACGGGGGAAGATTAATTCCTTGCACCTTTAGAAAGGTTTCTGAACCAGGTTGAAGGCCTAAGATATAAATACACTATCATAACTTGCTCTTGCCTTCACTGCCAAAAACAAGTATAGTTTTTGAGGGATGCCAAGTTTGTAAATATTCCGTTATTCTCAGCTCGCAAAAGAGCAACTGTGTCATTTTGCTGCGATGCAGCATTACTTTTTCAGACAGCTAGCATGACATAAGACTGGAGAAACTGGGTGCTGCATTGCTTCAAAACCTAGCTGCTTTGAAGACTGATAATCTTACAGGTGCTTATTCAGTGTTATCCGAATAAAAAATACTTTGGTATTAGATTTGACTCTGAAAATCTGCCAGCACGATAAATTTGTTGCTCTGTCTCTGCCTCCACAGGAATTTATAATTCACTATGTGAAACAAGGATCTCCCATAGCCATGAGCATTAGGAAGGTCCTTGGCTTCCTTTCTAAATTGCAATGCAGGACAAAGTGTGGTACCTTCACAGTGCATGGCTGTTCTTACAGAGAAGTCAAAGAATCACAGAGCTGTTTATGTTGGGAAAGACCTTTAACATCATCAAATCCAACATTTAACCTATTCTCAACAAAAACAAGTTTCTGACTTTTCAATGCCTCCTGACAGGAGTGACAGCAGAACTGGCCCAGTGGTGTTTCCTCCATGTGCATCTTTACACTTTCTTTGCCAGTGGGGAAACAATCAACTGCAAAGTGATTTAGCTGTAATGAAAGCCCAGTATCAGGCTGGTTTTGAGCTACAAGGAGAGAGGCTTCCAGCAGACAAATCCAAGGGGGAAAAAAGACCTATTCCTCAAAAATAATGAAGAGTTTCTGAATTCTTCTTCAATTTTTTAATAAGTTTTCTCTTAATTTTTCAAGACCCCAAAAATGTTCCAAGCAAATGTGAGAAATGCAAGACCAGGAATTTTTTAATAGACTGAAACCTTAACCACAGGGAGAAAAAAAGACCTCTCCATATGAAAGCAGCTTGTGAGTGGACAGAGTTAACACAGGTGCATGAATTCTATGTGTGTCTTCAGGTATGGCTTGAAAGCATCAGTCCTCAGCAGCGATGTAAGACAAGATCTGAAAACCATTCTGTATGTTCACTGGCCTCATGTGACTGACCTTTCCCCCTCCTAAGTTTTGAAAAGCTGAAAAGGTGCAATCTTGTTTTTTCAATAAGGTACCATTTCACTGTATGAGAATGAAGGAATGGCTGCTTTAGGAAGACCTCTCACCGGTTAATTTCCTTGGCTGGGTCTTCTCTGGTGGCATCCTTTTCCTCCAAGGTCACATGCTTTAAATTTGCCTCTTTTGAGGACGAAGATGGGATTAAGATAGCCTAGGCAGTAGTACATGGGAAGACAGTGACTTTGGTTAATCCTTACTCTTGCACATCAGGCTCTAGATGAGGGGATCCAGCTTGACCTGTTCCTAAAGCTTCAGTTATGGCTTTAAAAATTGGCCTGGTCCTATGGAAGAAAGACCACCATGTATTAAAGCATTAGTCAAAATTAAAAAGGTGAGCATGTAACAGTGCACAATAAATGCCAGCTGCTGTTGGAGGGAGTGGATTTTTCTGCTACTTTCAGACCCCGACGCCCATAGTTGCTGATTAGAGGAGATGGAGGTCCTTCTGGAAGAGGCTGGTTGCTGATGGATGGCTTCAGTGCCTGAGGGTGCTGGATGCCCTGAAGTAGGACAGGAACTTGTAGCAGAGGCTCACCACAAAGTACCAGATGTTTCGAGCCATCTGCGACCTCGCGATGAAGATGCGCCAGATGATGACGAGGAGGGTGGTGTTGAACGCGTATCGGATGTTCCTCAGCCTGGGAAAGAGGCATCTTATGAAGGAAGACACAAACAACAAGAAGCTCACCAGCCCACTGCATTTTCTAAAGGCAACTGGGGAAGAAATCCTATTTACAAGTGGCCCTTGGGCTTTCTGCCATTCCTGTTTTAGTGAAGACACTGTGCTGGAGTCCTTGGTCTTGCCAAGGACTGTGCTGGAGTTAGAACGCAGTGAATAGGGATATATGGAATACCTGTACTGGAATTCTCTCTTCTTCTGTGTACTCTCATTTCAAACCAAAAGAGTCATATTGAGAGGTTTTTCTTTAGGACAGTCTGTGTCCAATACTTTCTACTTTGCCTTCATATATTGGCTATGTTTTACTTTGTAGCATTGGTGGCAGGCTACAGAACCTTCGCAGCAGTTGATGAGGAAGGTTATCTGGGTGAAACCTTGTCTTTAGACTTGTGAAATTACTGAACAGTCATAAATGGTCTTTACTGTTGCAATCTGCAGCACTGGGATTTTTTCGGGGGGGGGGGGAGGGCAGTTTGTTAAACAGTATCTATTTCAATGGTGTTATTGAATTTTTCAGATGCTAATGATCCTGTCTTCTTTCTTTCAAGCAAAAGCTTCTGCAGTTCTCTAGTTCTCACCTTCCCAGTGCTTGACCAAGGGAAAAAAGATACCTCAAGACCTCAAGACTAGTTTAATTTTTATAAGAGCCCTTTTTTCCCCAGGTAAACTTTATCACTGCACCATACCACACTGCCTGACTATGAGGCAGTTAGTTAGTAGTCAGTTACTGAGGTTCCTATAAACCTTCTAGAAATGATCCATGAATGATGAACTTGTTTAAGATTCCTTGCTATGGCAAACTATTCCATTTTTCTATGTTTGCAAATACTGACAAACTGCTGCCATAAGAAATAAGTTATTTATCTCCATATTAATCAATATTAATAATAATTTTGCAATGTAACTAGCATTATTTTCCCCAAATGCCACCCAAGGTAGCCAGGAGCTCTTGCCCTTGTCACTGGGTGTGACTTACTTCCGTAAATGCTGCTTTGCTGCTGGAATGCCAGCCATGTCCTCATTTAGCAAGTACTTCTTAGCACCTATGCAGTAGCTCTCGATGTATTCTGACCAGTGCAGCTGACGGACATCAAAGTTGTACAACTGGGATTTAAAGACAAAGAGCAAAAGCTGAACACCAGAGTTCAAAACAAGTTCACTTGAAGCATCAATTCTCCGTTGATCTCTGTTCCTGGCAGAGATCCTCTCTGAAATTCTCAAAGCCACCAAGTTCCCAAAAAGACACAGGCACTAACAGACTGTATTTCACAGCTGCTGATTAATGTCTCATCCAGCTGGGAATTTGGGCAAAGCAAGCCGAAATCCAGTGCTAGCTGGCAGAAAATAAAGGTATTTATCCTTCAGGTGGCAACTTTTCCATAAATACATGTATTTGTACACACACATACACAAACACAAAATCTTGGAAGAAAAATGGCATTGGTTACAGGCAAATGGATTCAAATGAAAACCTCCATGCAGTTTTAATGTGTCACTGGAGTTATGTGTAAATACATTAACTGGACATTGAGTCAACAGGTGCCTCTGCATCAGTTACTCTCTGCTGTGCTGCGTTCTCTCTTGGCAGTTAGATCAACAGAAATCCAGGAAATGGGTCACTTTGGTGTTTGGCATTAAAAAAATCTCACTGCACAGCTAACTACCCCAGTTCATTTTAAGTGCTTGTACTGGACAAATTGTTAGCAAGCTCTCAGGCAGTTGTCTGTCTATTAGAGTAAAGACAGGCTTTGTACAGAGGAAGAAGTTTTCATAGAATTACAGAATAGATGGGGTTGGAAGGGGCCTGAAAACACTCTCCTGTAATAAATGGAAAGCTCCCGAAATTAATAAATTATTTCAGGTTAAAGTCAGTTACAGTCATCTAGATACCATTTAAAAACTCAACAATACACCCACAATAATAGCTGCAGATGAAGAGGACTGGAGATTAGCAACCCATACTCAGGACATATTTACCTTTTTGTCCTCTGTGTTAAGGTGACTCATTAACATATTCATATTATCTGAAGACCAGTTCCAGGACTGGGTGGAGAAATACTGCAGGAGTGTCATAGACTTGTGCAGTCGATTGATGATCTTCATCATTCTGAAAGAAAGGAGCAGTGTCAGAGGTGAGCAGGAAGTTTGACCTTATGCAGAAGCTGTTGGTTTGTGTTTTCACCAGTCCAGGTGAACAAGCATTGCCATTCCTCATGAGCACTGCCCTGCTGCTCACTAGGCTGAGAACTTGCTCAGCAAGTCTGAACTGCTCAAGCTGAGCTCTTGAGCCTAAAGCTACCCAGCTTTTATTGTTGGCTCCAACACGGGTGCAGACGTGTTTTCCACTGATGTCCAACTCCCTGGTCTGAGCTAAACAAGGGTTAGAAGCCACATCTACCTCCTGTACCACTGTGGAGGGAAGAGCCCATCTGAGCTAGGATGAAGTCTGCACCACAAAGGTGTAGTGCTGCTGTTCCCAAGGTGGATACTTCTCTTTCCACCACAAGAATTCTCTTCTGTTCCCAAGCCTGAGTTGTGTGCCAAAGCAAGGCTCTGATTTTTGGAATTAGGTGCAGTACAGACGTGAGCACACCTGCAGCATGGACACTGAGCTCAGAAGTCAACTTCAGTTTTCAGACAGAACCATAGAATCCCAGAATGGTTTGGGTTGGAACGGACCTTAAAGCTCATCCGGTCCCACCCCCTGCCATGGGCAGGGACACCTTCCACCATCCCAGGTTGCTCCAAGCCCCGTCCAACCTGGCCCTGGACACTTCCAGGGATGGGGCAGCCACAGCTTCTCTGTGCAACCTGTGCCAGGGCCTCACCAGGGAACAATTTCTTCCTATCTAATCTAAATATACTTTCTTCCAGTTTGAAACCATTACCCCTCATCCTGTGATTACACTCCATGATAAAGAGTCCCTCCCCGTCTTTCCTGTTGGTCTTAATTTTAAGTACTGAAAAACTGCTCTAAGGTTTCCCTGGTGCCTTCTCTTCTCCAGGCTCAACAGTCCTGGCTCTCTCAACCCATCCTCACAGGAGAGGTGCTCCAGCCCTCTGACCACCTTTATGGCCCTCCTCTGGACCCACTCCAACAGGTCCATGTCTGTTGTCTTGCTTCATGGGCACAGCTGCTTAAGGAGTTTGAAAATGTAGGTTCAGGTCTCTCATGTGTCTTGGCCTTTTCTTACTGACTTTTTATATAAAAGGGGATGACAGTAATGCTGTCCTACCTTGCAGGATTGTTTTACAGTTGTCCCAGTGGTCATGAGTACAAAAGGCCTCTGGCAGTTGTTTTAAAGTGTGGTGTACAGTGCTCGGTCAATTTTGAGAGGATGCCACGTTCTCTCAGACTGGATAAGGGCAAGAGAAAGCATTAAAAGGCTGACTTCCATGGAAAACAGAGCTGTTTTCATGAGAAATTTTGAGCTGCCCAGAGGGTAACACAGTTGCTGTGACAAATAAAAGGCGGCAGTCTGGGGAAGAATGGTGCCAGGCTGGCCTGTCCCCACGCAGACGTGACTGCCACGACGATAAGCACGCAGCACAGCACAGAAAGACACAATGAGTCCATCAGATCGGAGGAGAACTGTGCAGCTCACCCAAAGCAAATGGAAAGAGCACCAAAACCTTACATAGGCACTCCTTAAAGTGGCTTTCATTTCAGAAGTAAAGCAGACCATCAGATTAAAGGAACCTTCATTCTGCATAATTATGTGCACGGTGACTGAATGCAGTTTATCTAAACTACTTTAAAATTATTTCAGGTTAATCCTCCTGATTGTGCCTGTCTAGGCAAGCACCATGGGGGCAAAGCTTAGTGAATATTTCAATATCTTTTAGGAACTTGGAGGAAAAAGCTAGATTGCAAAGATCTGAAGCTGCCCCTCAAACTCACTCCCCAAAATCTTTAAAGTGCTTAGGACTAATGGAAACTGCCAGAAAAATGAAATGACAGAGAATCAACAGTGTGTTCCTACTTGAGGTTTTGAAAGTATGCTACCCACATGGCCTGCTGTCCATGTGAACAGAATAAACTCTTGACTGTAGATCTAACTGAAATACTGTATCTGGGTGGCTAAAAGTAAGGGTCAAAAAGAAAAATGAAGCATATTTATATACAAAATAAATTCTTTAATATATGGAAGAAATTCTTCCCTGTGAGGGTGGTGAGGCCCTGGCACAGGTTGCCCAGAGAAGCTGTGCCTGCCCCATCCCTCAAAGTGTTCAAGGCCAGGCTGGATGGGGCAACCTGGGATAGAGGAAGGTGTCCCTGCCCACGGCAGGGGGTGGAACCAGATGAACTTTAATGTCCTTTCCAACCCAAACCATTCTGTGATTCTATGATCTGAAGAGGCATGTGTGAAAACTCTGTTTCATGTCAACTGCCTGAGCTGAAATGTTGTGACCACATTCAAAAAGTTGACTGATTTGTATGAAGGAAAGGTCTACTGAAAAACATCAACCGAGCAGAAACATGGCAAAGATTTCTTACAGGAAATCTCGTCCTCCACTGTGGAGGGACTGAGAGGAACAAATCAAGTATTGATTGGCTGTCACTGTGGCCTTACTGAATTACACTTCAGAAATGCATCTTGTCTTCTAGAAAACGGTTTACAACAATGATTTCTTTCTTTGCTCCAATACAGAGCCTTGCATGAGCAGACTCTAAGGTGACACAGATTGCCCCAGGAGACTACTAAGGACATAAACTCCATTATGCTCTGTGAGGGATGGATGTGCACCACTCACAGGAAACCATTTAGGGCAGTTTTGCATGACATGTGGCAATTTATGTGAAATGAGCTTACACCTAAATAAGCTTATTTTTTTTCATTTGATGTGGTTTATTGCCTTTGGACCATAAAGGTCTGATATTTAGGTAGCTGGGAAAAGAAGAAACAGTGAGCAGCTACTATGCTTTCTACCCCATTGCAGCAATACCTGGATGAGCTGAAGTAGTGTGTAGGAAGAAAAGAAGATTTAAAAATAAAAAAAAGACTTGGTAAACTCACAACTTCATTGCTTAGCCATGTTTGCTGAAGTTGTAGATCTTAAAGTTCACAAGATCATGCTGAGGCCTGTTTGACATTTAAGCACAGCATTGCAGGCAGTGTCCACTGGTTAATTATGCCAACCAACTTTATGAAAAGAAATGTCAATTGTAATGGCAGTGCCAAGATCTTACTGCTGCCCATTTCAACAAAGATTGGAGATTCCAGCCTATTCTTGCTCATTTTCGGTTTATCTCTATTTCTAGGGTAATTCTTTCCTCCTGGATAACTGGAGGTCTTTTTATGGACCAATTTGCCTCTGTAGCAGAATGTCAGGGAGAAATCAGAGCAATGCACCAGCCAGGGATTTCCCTGCAGACTTTCTAACTAGAGGAGCACAAGAGCAGCCGACATTAACACAGTGCTGGCTGTTCTCACACGGCACAATCAATTCTCCTCTGTGGTGGCAGGGAGTAAAGGAGGACAATGTCTGGAGTAATGTTATTTACCAGAGGATTCTTTCCACATGGGACATGGATATTGCTGTTCCTCCAAGCCACACCACTGCCAAGGCTCAAATACCACCTGTAATAGTGAACTGTCCTCCTAAATACAATTAGAATTTAATCATACTCAGAAACAACTGCTTCCTAGATTTCAGGCCAGTGCTGGAAACAGCTACTTATGCATCTGATTTATGGGGGAAACCAAAGAATTAGCTGGAGTGTTCTAAAGCCTTGCCAGTCTCAAGTCCTTATGCAAGCTCATGCCAGAGAGGGGTAATCCCATGGGAAAGTTGCAGCGGTGGAGATCTGGATATACACAGTGTAACTACCAGTCCTCCTCTGCCTTGGGAACCTCTGAAGTGTGTAAAACCGAGTTTAAAAGACGTGCTGTTCTCCAGCTGGTGGAAAGGGTGGGAGCCCAAGGCTGTGCTTAACTACAGCCATGCATTTTCCCCATTTTTCTCAAGACAAGGAGACAGGAAGAAAGTCAAGGACTCCAGTGTTCCTCAGTGGTTAGAGCTCTGCTCTCCACAGCAGTTCAGGCGTGCAGGAGGCCGAGGGCATCATTCCTTACCTGGGCTTCCTCCCCGTGAGCCTCATGTACAGGTCATAGAGTATGGCAGGAGCCTTGTGGCTGACAGTTATCCAGTACTGGTTTATCAAGTAGCTGGAGGTCATGTGAGCGTTGGGGGTTCGGAAGGCCTGCTCCAGAGGGTTCCTTTTGAACGTGGACATGACATACTGCCCTGTAAGGGAACAGCGTTTCACTGACAATCACTCACTCCCAGCCAGGCACAAGTTACTGCGCCTCACACCTCCAACCCACAGCTCTCTGGACTGCGTAAGCACAGCTTGGGCAACATCAGCTCGGCGTCCCTCCTGCCATCAAAATGGATGACTCCATCTATTGCCTATTTGAGACCCGATCCTGCTCCACATTTAACGGTGGCAGACAAAAAACCTCCTTGTCAAAGCAGCAACGCATAAAGGAGGAAAAGCAGGCAGTGGTAGGAGCTTCAAGGGGCCGCAGTTCTGCTTTTGCCTGCAGCAGATGTAAAAGAAATTGGTAAGTGCTAGCGTTTCTTCAGGTCATGGAAAGGAAACTTTGATCTGCTAGCTGAAATAAAAATGACATTTATAATTTCCAATCAGATTTCCAAAAGGGCTGATGTCTGTGTTGGTCTGAGTCAGGGACAGGTCACTTACACACACAGGGTGCTGCCTCTAAAAAGACTTCATTATATCCTTTCAAACCACATCTGACCCACCAAATGTCTGCTTGTTTTCAGGAGAGCTCTGGATGCTCTAAAGTAGCAAATTGTCTTGCCTTTCTAACTTCAAAACAAGTGATAGGGTGGAAATCTTCCCTTTGCATGTTAAGGCACAAAATATGTTTGGTCTGATTCTGAGCTCTTGCAATGGCACAGTGCCACGAAGTGGCATCTAGATGTGCATATCTGGGGCATTTGCATATTGCAGAGGCTTAATAGAACTGCAGTAGCTGAATATAAGACTATCATCCCAGGGACTGATAAACAGATGGTGCCCCTATTCCTGTGAGCTCAAGAAAGAAGAATATGTGGGCTTTTTTCACTTTTTAAAAAATTGATTTGAGAGTTAACGACATCAATCTGTGCTCATATTATAGTTTAGTCTCTAAGCTTATGTTACAAATAGAAAATCAGATGAGAATTTGCAAGTCACAAGAAACATCCAGATCATCCTCAGATAAGCAGATTCCAATCATAACATTCAGACAGGACTCTCCAGTGTCTGTGGTCAGCTCATTACTGCACTTCAAGCAGTGTGACTTTTGCTGTACTTCTAAGAACCCCAAAGCAGAATTTTGTCACCTCTTAGGAGCTACTGACATGACTTAGTGGGTGGGTGGTCTTTCCCCTCTAACCTCAACACAGAATTGCAGCAGCAAATCCTACAACTCAAAGGCAGGTTTTGCAGGGGCAGAATCACACATAGCTCTTGCCTAGACAGGCTGTCAAGGACAAACAGAAGTGAATTTTTGCCATGCTGAACACCATTTTACAGCCTGCTTCGAGGTTTTTAAGTTTTGAGGAGAAACTCCAAAATGTACTTCACAAAGTCAGACTAACAAGATTTACACGGTAGCAGAGCAGAAGGTGCTTCTTCAGATTAAAATTTAGTTGTGATCATATCTTTTTATGTAAGAAAAAAAATCCCAAGGCACAGCATTATTTGGAACAGAAATAAATCAGTTAAGGTTCCTTTTAACACTAGAGTTTTATCTGTCTGGAGAGCTTTAGAATGAACTGCCTTGCAGTGAATGTTTAAGCATAAACTCTCTTCCAGATCTTTCTCCTCCCTCCCTCCAAAGCTCATCACCTTTGTACTCAAAGCATCACCATCTCAGTCACTTCTGTTCCCTACCCTCGATATCCTCAGCCCAATCCAGTCTCAATTTCTCTGTTTGATCTTTCCCCCCTTTCCTTATCTCCCCTTGAAAAATCCCTACTCTGTTGTGTCCACCTGTCATTCCTACAGCAGGCCCTTGTGTAAGTCCCCCTAACCAGGTCCTCCTCTCTCCAAACCCCATGTTTGCTTAGAACTAAAATGCTCAGTCCCACACCAGACTCCCATTCCCTACCTGGGTTTCTAAGCAGCTTCCAGACACTCCACGTTGATGACTAGTCCCACACCCTGACTCCTTGAGAATTATGTGTGCTTCCCAAAAAGAAACTGGTAGAAGACTGAATTGTGAATCCAGACTGGATGGCTGCAGTCATAACATCCCAATGCAGTAAATCTTTCCCAAACTCTTTTCTTCAACCATGCACCATCTTTAAAGTAAAAATCTTGCACTTAAATACTGCATCCTAATTCTCTGCAGCATGCTGCTCTCAGGAAACCTGTGGCTACAACGTGGTAGAAAGAGCTCCATAGTGTCACCCAAAGAGAAAATTTTGCCTTCAGCCCCATCCCGCAGCTGAACTGCTCATGGAAGCTGCTGCTGCTGCACCCAGATGATTTCATGGCTAAATCCACAGTTATAAGCAGAGGAACAGAATAAGATCAATTACAATGCATTAGTACATTGCTGTTTTCATCGGTGAATTTACACTGAAAAAGGGTTAAGAAAGGCAGACCTCAGGCAGTAGTGCTATGGTGGCTGTTACTGAAGTAGCAGCCTGTGAAGAGCTCTGCATTCACTCCTGTGAAAAGGCCACAGAAGATCTGTGACTAACTACAACATTTTATCTCTCATTAAAAAAAAAAAAAANACTCGGTGTGATGTTCTCAGCACTCAGCCAATTGCTAAAAACCTCTTTCCTGCTAGACCACTTGATCAAATATCATGGTTAAGACATTTATTCTGTAAATGCAATTATGGTCTGATTCTCTGCTGCCTTAGTTTGCGACATAAATAATGCAAGGAGAGAAGCACAGCAAAGGCTGAGAGCTGGAGTGGCCAGCCTCCTCTATTTAGAGCACAAAGATATGAATGAAGGGATAACAGAAAGCAAACCCGGCCCTGTACATCTCTCCATGGATGTGCTGACTGTACAAAGTATTTCACAGTATACAGCTGAGACAAATTCTGCTGTTTGGCTTCAGCATGATTTTTTCCTCTGCCAGGGTGTCAGGATCTGTCTCCCTTTCTTTCACTCCTGCCTTGGAAGTACATCCGCTTGAAGAAAAGTCAGCCATGAAAATAATTTGATTTTTTTTCTACTGACAAAATTCACAATCAAGATACAAACTGTTCTTGAAGCCCACCTGTCACCTCAACGTTTGCCTTCTCAAGTGCACACCAGTTATTTCTGTTCAGAATTTTATGATGGAGAAGAAAAGCCACTTCACTTCCGTAATATCACAAAACCCTAGAATGGTTTGAAAGTGCCCTTTTCCTCACAGGACCCTCTCCCACTGCAGCTGGGCCCCCCACATACAGTTAAAATGCCACCTAAATGGTTGGAAAGCACTTCTTCAAAGCCTGGCTGAGGAATCCTATTGAAGTTTGACACTGTAAGGAGCACTGCTGATGTTCTCCATTTAAATTAGACCTTACCCATTTCTCCCCAGAAGAAAGGGTTGATTCCACCTGTTGTGCAGTTGTACACCAACAAGTTTTTTGGTCTGGAAGAGAGAAAGTAGTATTATTTTAAGATGTGAAGAAAAACTCCATTTGTTAGGGAAGGGATTACAAAATCAATCAATTTCAAGAAAATTACTGGTTTAGTACCAAACAAAGTTTGGTTTTTGTGCTGTGGAACTAAACACAGTTCATACTGGTTTTATTTCCTCCTTCAACATAAGTCAAGAATCAATCAGTTTTCTTGATCTAAGCCTGCCCTGCCAAGGGTGCAAGTGATGACATCAATACAGCATTTTTCTTACTGTATACTTGAAAACTGCACAGTTTTAATTTGCTGCTTTTCTTAATAATGCTTTAAAATCTTTACATTTGACTGTATATTAATCATTTTACTAGTTCCTAGCAGACTTCTAGGGGTAGTTAGGCCTGATCAACATGTGTCAAGCTCTGAATATATATGCTTAAATGTGGGAAACTGCAGTATGGAAATCTATAGTGGACTAAATCCATAGTATGTGCCCATGTAGAAAATTCACCTTGTGTTGAGCTACACACAGAGCCTAAAGGAAAGTGTACTGGAATGAAAGCACAAACTGCCCCTCATTCCAGTGGGTCAGGCCCATTAAACACCAATAAGGAGGATTTCTCCATCCCAGCTTCCAGTGAAGAGTCTCTCCCTGTTGAATTTTTTCCATTCTTCACCCTCTGAGGGAGTCAGCGACCTTGGCACACTGTAGAGCTTTGTACAGCTTCTATAGTATGTACTGCAAATTGCAATTCTCTGCTAAGTTTTAGAATCTAATTTCTGTTCACCTGCCCTTAAGGATACTGACTTTCTAATGAGACGATTTGGAAAAAAAAATAAATTAAACCACACATGCTATTCTTCAGGACAGCACCTAAACCTGGAACTCTTCCAGAGAAATCAAATTTACAGGACACTGATTTTTGTGCAGAGATTGCTAACCTTGGGCTTGTGCCCAAAGCTTTAAATCAAGTTCTGCAATTGCTCCTTTAGCCTAATAATTATTTGTGTTGGAACCAGATTAAAGCCACGTGTCTTTCACCAGCGAGAACTTAGAAAAACAGCACTTCTCCTGCTATGGCTAGAGCCAGGAATTCTGCCAGGTAGAGCCAGGAAGTCTGCCTGTGTGCTGAGGTACTGTCCCTCAGCACAACTTCATCTCCTTTTCCAGCTTTATGGACAGGCAGTCGCCCTCTTCATCTGGAGGCTCTCTGGTGTGCAGGTAGGGGGAAGATGTGTTTATTTTTCCCGAGGGGAAAGCTGGTGAGCTGCCCTTCAAGGTCCTTTTAGGATCCCTGTATTTAGCTTACTGTAGATAGCTCCACCCTCAGCTCAGAGGGCTTACTCTGTCTTTCAAAGTGAAATACTTCTGCCTTTTATTTGCCTGGTTTTGATCTCTCAGAGTTGCATAACTCCATGGGGAGAAAACGCAAACCAGGAAACAAATCCACCAGCCTCTCGCACGGGCTCTTAATTAGCTCCTGGTTCCCTGCAAAGTGTTGGAGCAGAGAGGAAACATCCAGGTGTGGCCGGAGAGGAACGCCCCAGAGAGGAACGCCTTCCCACCTGTGCACGGCCGTGTACCACCCGGCTGCCAGCGTCAGGTTGATGGCGACGTCGACGGGAATCATGTCTGCCACCGCTTCGTTGTTGGCGATGACGGTGCGCAGGATCCCTTTGCCTGCCTGTGGGACGCAGGGAAACAGGGAAACAGTTATCCCCTTCAGGAACGAACAGGCAGGATTCCACCACCGGGGACGGAGGGCGCGGTGGCGGTTTTGGAGCCAGGCACCTGCCGCAGAGGATTATTTGGTTTCTGTGACAACCAAGACGGATCTCATGTGGATCCCACTGTCCTGCGTTTTCAGAGGAAGCCTGGAAACGTGCTGATGTCTGTGCTGTGTATAATGAGAGAAGCTGGGACTCTTAATTTAACTCAATATGAAAGAAATATCTTAGGAAAGAAATAGATCTGAATTTGCTGATGTAAAATTCCCAGTGATGCCTGCAAGTTACATTTTCTTAAATGACACAGGCAGACAGAGGTCTGAGTGTCCCTCAGATAGTGCAGTCACTTTGGAAATGACACCAGTAGGCTTTTGGAAAAGCTGCCTACCTTTCCTTTGGAGGTATTCCCAATCTCCTCCTTTCCAAAGCTGTCTGCTAAGCACAAAGATACAGTCAAAGGATGGCCCCTGCCTTCAAGAGCACATCACCCAATAAAACTCAGTAAAGGAATTAGTGAAAATACGATTACTGACAACCAAAGAGAAGAAATAGGCACGAACAGAAAAATTTCACCTTGCTTTGGTCAGGGGATCAGGCTCCCCAAAATATATACATATTTAACCTGAATGCTTATCAAGGGGTTTCCATAATGACCAATCAGGCTTTGGAGGTTCCACAGGAGAGACATGGCAACAGCATGGGAGACTGAATCAGAGAGGGCAAGTCAAAATACAGCAACATGGGGGTGATATGGGGTGAAGGAACTTTACCTGGTGTGTCAGGGTTGAGGGTTGAACAGAGCACATAAGGAAAGAAACCCCCAATGGGAGAGTCAAGGTTGCAATCAAGTTATTTCTCATATGGAAAACAATGCAGTGAAGCTGAGGACCCAGAGAAAAAGCTCGAGGATAAAAGGGCTGGTGAAGCAAGGAAGGAAAAAAGCTCTTATAATTTAGATCTGTGCAAAAGCAGAGGGAAGGTGTTGTGGATAGGTAGAACTTTGCAAAAGGAAGGACTGAGTGAAGGGGCAAAAGAACATGTGCTACAGATGCATGAATATTTAAAAGGGCAAAAGAAATGTTATAGTTTTTTTAAAGATTATTTTCATACAATCTGGAACTCCAATTTCATTATAAAATAGATGAAGTTTTTCTACAGCAACTAAACAGGAAGTGCCTAGTTGTACAAAACCCCTTGCCTGGAGCATGAGGAGAAAAAAAAGTCATTAAAAAAGCATTTAAGACTTGTTAATAACTTAAAAAGCACAAGCCATTGTCTACTGGTCATTGGTGGATTTTAAGGGACACATCCCCTCTTTGGGAGGTGTTTTTCTGCTCGGGTCATTCGGTGGTTGCTCTCCTCCTCCTTTGCCCTTCTACAGTCAGATGGGTTTGTTACATTTCACAGCTTGCAAGTAAGTGAATAGCACTTCTGACTGATGTAATTTTCAGGAACTAAGACTTCTGAGCAGTCCCATCTCATCCTGGGTGCATCTGGCAGAGGGACCACAGACTGACACAGACAACAGTGTAAGATTCCCCATATGACTCGCTCCATCTTCCTCAAACCCATGTCATGCATTAACTTCTGCTGCCCTAAGGTGAACCATGGTTAGGCTCAGACATTAAAACTTTAACTTCCAACAACACTGTGATTTTCTTTGTGTCCTTACTACTGGTTTTTTTCAAGGGGAAAAAAAACAGGCAAAAAGAAACAAAGGAGGCAGCCAAGCTCAGCTCTGAATTTTCCACTGCTGTGAACACATGCCCACTAGAGACCACTGTGTGATCAACTATCACATTTTCACAGGTACACTGAAGACCTCTCTGAGGTCTTCAAAATGAGGATGTCTGATGGATGTGCTGCAAAATGTATTCAGAGCAGCATGTGATGCTCACACACATATGAATGATTTAGAGATTTCCTATGTTGTGTATTTAAGCAAGACTCTAGGTTTAAGTTGTTTAGGTTACTTTTTACATTGAAAATGGTTCAGTGGTACTTCATCAGGCTTGGTTTCTGTTTATTGTTGCTGACATTTTTCTCCTTAGTGAAACAGAGGCTACTGCAAACTGAAGCCTCCAAAACAATTTCCTGGTCAGAGTCTGATGTTTCTAGACAGCCTCTCAGCTGAGGTGCTTTGGGGCCAGTCACTGTCCAGAACACAAATTAAACCAGTTCTGCCCTACAGCTTCACTGCCTTGCAGGGAGGAAGGTCTTTGCATGTAATAGGGAACAGCGAGACAAAATGGCTCAATTACACTCCAGCGGAAATGTAATTAATTTCATTTTGTCCTTCAATCAACAAACACAGCTCCCCACAGCAGCTGGAGCAACTGTAGGCGAAAGAAACATAATTAGATTATCAAGAACAACTTGGGCTCCCATACTTCATGAATATTTAAAAGAAATATGTCTATTTATGGAATGAAATGATCAGACTCAGATATTGCGACTGAGGAAAAATGTCTTTGCAAGGTTTGGAGTCCAGATTCTGCCCAAGCGACACCACAGATCATCTGAACCAAATCTGAATCTGGGTGTTTTTCTCCCCATAGGATGACCTTGGGTTAGAAGTTCAAAGTGAGTATTTTGGTATGGGGGGGGACACTTCAAATGCACAAAACCAAACCACCAAAACCATTTCCCTTTTGATTTTTCAATCCTTAATTAAAGCAAATAAACCTATATGTCTAACAATACAGTTTAAAATACATTTGGCCAACAGAGCTGGTTGTACTGACACAACTTTCAGGTAATGAAACTAGTGCATAACTCAGATGTTAATTTTCAAACAACTCACCACATTCAAGCACATTAATTTATGCATTTATTAATTCTGCTCCCCCCAGAAGACAGAAGTCTCTTGGGTCCCTAATAATAAATACCCTTCCCTTCCAGAAAACATTCCCAACAAACCTTGTCTCTACACCCTGCACCTATTGTCACTGTTCTTTATCCTTTTGTTGGTTAAGTCTCAGTGCAGTTACATATCACATTTCATCACCCAAGAGCTCAGTGTAGATGACACAAATTTCATTGTCTCTTTACCTACTGAAAAACCTAAGAGCTTCAATCCTAAACCAAAAAATACCATCAATAGTTCAAAACTATCTCAGTGCAAGTCGAAGCTTTTCTATAAAGAGAGAAGCTATTTCTCACAGTGACCCTGGAATCTCATAGCCTTTACTTTCCACAGAGTTAACCTGGATTTAAAGATACAGCCTGCATCTGCATACAAAACCTGCCCCAAGGCTTCTTGCAAACCAATTCTGGATAAATTTTGTGACAGACACCTTTAATGCTCAAAAGTTATAATAATAAAAAAAAAAACAAAACGGAATTCGTGCCATTACACAAGTTAAGGATGTAAGAAGTGGATCTGCAGAATGAAGGAACTACAAAACCTTCCTTGATCATGATGACATCATCACAAAAGAAGCCAAAAAGCAGCACAAGATGGTGGGACTAGAGCGAGCAGCCAGTGCAAGCTTTTTGAGTCATCAGCAAGGAATAGAAGGCTTTTTGTGAAGAAAATGTGACATGATTAGAAGTCAATAATTTGTGTACAAAAGTTGAATGCCTCTGAAATGTACAGATGGGGCTTCAGATAAAAGCATTAGCTGGGATATGCAAACTGATTTGTCCTGTGCATTCCGTAACTGTAACAGTTTCTATTTATGCTCTACTTCAGGTACAAATGAGCTTTTTTAACAAGATGATATTTGGATTTTATCCTGCTCTGCCATGATTGCAGACCACTAATCCTTTTATACACTGCACCAGGCTGATTAGAACATAGTTTTGACAAAGTAATGAAGTTGGACAACTCATACATATATCTGTCCACAGCTATACAGCATTATGTATTGACAAACAGACCTAAGGCAGTGATTTTAAGTCATAAAACTCAAAAACATGAAAAAGTTATAAGGCAGGAGAAAATGTATGCAACTTTACTATTTTCATGTATTAAATTGTAGTGATTATTTTCATCTTACAGGGAATATTTTATCAAGCTATTATTTATCTTATAATTTGTTCCTCACCACTTTGCAAGGGTGTTATTTACACCAGTGTTGGGAAAAAATGTAGTGAATTATCCATGTGACTGGCAGAGTCTGAACCAGTCACACACATTACTTAGGTGTAGTCTGTAGAGGGAGAAATCCTGTACAAAGCAATGGCAAGTGAGACCCAGAATCTTTGGTACTGTGGAGGGGTAACAAGTTACAGCAGTGGATTTGGAAACAATAAACACAGAGACAAATGAAAGGATAAATACTGCTGCCTTGTACTGATGGTGTGGTAACCTGGCCTGGAAAATAAAGTTGTGTTAAAAGATTCAAGCTTTGACATCTGTGAATTACCCTCATTACAAGGATACATTTTTAGCCTTTTCTTTGAAAATTTGGCCAAATGTGCCCAAACCTTTAGTTTTCTCAGAGTTTTTAGAAACTGCAATTCACGTTTAGTGAACCAGCACCACGAATTCTCTTTCAATGCCCTTTTTTGAGCTCAGCACAAACAGACCATCTAGGTCCTACCAGCTTACAGATGTATGGCAAGTGTGACATAAGAAAGTGACATGTTTCTCCCAGACTCAGAAATCTCCTTTTTTTTTTTGCACACAGTTTCTAATTAGGGCTGTAGAGTAACGCTGGAATTGCTATTTTAGTCACTCAAACTCTGCTTTAAAGGGAGCTTAAATAGCAACCAGACTTACCGCAATAAATATTCCACTGGTGCCGTTGAAGTTGTCAATCCAACCCTGTGGAAAAGAAGAATGGTTAGTGTTTCTTTCAATGACATGTTGCCAATGATGACAGTGGCATGGTGTAGACATAGAAAGAAGGGGACACCAGTTTAGAGGGATGCCAGCCCATGTGGGACAGCTGCCAGGACACCAACCAGTATCAGGGGATGCACTATATGATACCTCATTCTGTCTGCAACTTCCCCATCAATGACACAATCTAAGCTTGTTCTTAGAAACCACTTCTTTCCTCTTCCTTGGCCTCAGGAATAAAATCTGGCTTTAAACAACTCAGTGTCTCGGTGCTGCCACACTTGCTGCAAACAGTGAGTGTGATATTTACCCTCTGACAGACAACAGGCAGCTGTCACCGAGAGTGATTTGGTCACTCCAGCTGATTTTTAAGGCAAGGAATAAAAAAACCCCAAAACAAACCACAGCACTCCACTTCTGAATCCCATCCTACTTCAGGTCAGGGAAGCTGCCACTTGTGGGAGCTGGGTTCAGAGCACGGATGAGCTGTTTGACCTGAAACAGGTTGTGACACCAAACAGAGCTCTTTGTCTTTCCAAGATGGGGAGCTTGGCCCAGAGCCTTGGCTGTATCTCAGCCATCTCTGGCACACTTCAGGCTGCATGAAAGCCAAAGGTGACTTTGTGTTGCCTTTCCAATTTGGCTGCATTGTTAGGGCACATTATTCCTACCAATATATTAAGCTTAATGAATTAATTCATTCCAAAAGTACAGCTGCATTTAATTACCGTGGGCCTGACATTTGTATCTCAACCAGAGTGAACCAGAAGTACAACTGGCCCTCAGATCCCATGTTTTGAGCACAGAAACTCCCCAGTGTCTGAATGGACAATCAGTTGCAAGCCCAGCATTGTGCACCATAATTATCCTAGCTCTTGTTATTATTGCTTAAATGAGGTCTTTTCACAGGAGTTCTCCCTGAAGATACTGGAGAAGGCTTGCTGTTCTACTCCAGCACAGGTTCTCCACCTCTTCCACACATTTTCCTACGGGCTGCATATCTGTTTCTCAAGGAGATACTGAAAAAAGGAGGGACAGATTCCTGACAGTCCCCCAGCTCCAGCTGCATCCAAAGGCTCTCAGTAGGGAACTGTGTATTCATGCTTACTGGGAAAGGCTCATGCCAGCTGGCTCCCACGATGGATGGCCTGATGATAGCAATGTTCAAGTTTCCTTTCTCTTGCTGAATCAGGTACTCTGACAAGGCTTTGGTGTAGGTGTAAGTGTTGGGCCATTCCCCAAGCAACTTGGGGGTGATGTCTTGAATGATGGATTCATCCAACCACCTACAGGAAACAAGGAGAACATCATCATCCACCATGCAGGGAGAGAAAAAGACGTGGGGAAAAAAGACCAGTGAGACAGGAATCCTCACCTGAAACAGAGGATGAGCAATTCAAAGCTATTTAAGGTTTGGATTTAGAACAGCTGTGTGGGAAAAGGTTACTTTTGTCTTCAAGGTGCAAAATAAACCCTGGTGAGCTTCATGCTACAACGTCCAGCTCAAATTCAGGTACCTATAGAAACTCACTTGAGAGCAATCTCTTGCATGCTGTATGCTTCACTGCAATCTGTAACATAAATATTGCTATGGTCTACAGCCTGATGGAGCTCTCCAACCTAGGAATTTCCCCAGGGAGTGCTTGTCTTTAGCCAACACAGGCCCTGCATACTCATAAATGCACTTCTGGATATTCCGGGTAACCTTGACTTAGGAAGTCATGTAACAATCCAAAGGTCCCAAAAGCTCTGAAACAACATACTACAACAATACTACTCCAACAGTGGAATTCCATCATTTACAGTGGGAGATGTTCTTTCTAGTAGGCTTTCCACAGGTTTGTTCACATGGGAAACTGCTGGTGCTTAAAAAAACCAACCAAAACCAAACCACCAAAGAAACCAAAAGAACCCTGCCAAGTATCTTTTTTTTTTTTTAAGGTATTCAAGTACCTAATCCATCAGAAGTAGTTATGCATTTTAAAAAAAAATATATATATATTTATACATATATTTGATCTATAGCTTTTAAAAAGCAGCCCTTATCACCATGGTGCTGCAGAAGGGCCTAAAGTCCAAAGGCTCTTCCCTGGCACAGCACCAGGACCTCACAGGTCCTGCCAGCATCTGGGTCTAAAGAAGAACTGGCTGTGCTTCCAGAGCCCTTGCACACCACTGCCAAACCCTGACGGGCTCCCAGCAGCCTGGTGTTAACACCACAGAATCAAAGATTAGCTCCTATAATCCCATTTGTAATTAAGTCAACGGACGTACAGTTCAGTCTGAATGGGTGGGCTCTTCCCAGGGGCACTGCAAGGATACTTTTTCCTGCAGATCCTCACTTCACCCCTCCTGGTCTTGAATTTCACAAAAAGGCAGAGGTCAAGGGCAGAGAAATACGGTGCCCACTGTCAGAAGAATTACTTGATCCCATCAACCCTGCAAAGACTTGGTGGCTCAAGTGGCACAGCACTTTTCAGATGGCTCTCATTAGGCAGAGATAGAAAATTGTTGTATGAGGCAACATTGATTCACAGGGGAGGGCTGGATTCAGCAAATGTCTCAGTTTTGGAATGAGTTAAAAATCTGACAATTTTTAGTATCTAGAACTTTTTTTGAAATAAAAAAGCCCTATGGAGGCACCTTCCTTCGCAAGCCCGGTCCCATGCTTCAGACACAAGGCAGAAAAAGCATTTAAACACAAAATATGAACTTGAACTAAGCAGAGGTTACAAGCAGCACACAATATTGACATAATTTGAAAAGCCTGTTCAGGCAGCTATTGAACCTCAGGGTCTCAGCTAGAAGCAAATGACACAAATGAAACAATTAGTAACTTCTCCTTTCACCACATGTATGCACCGAATTTCTCTGCCATAGGAGAACATAACTTTCTGTGCTAATGCTTTGCATTAATAAGACTCCTTCTTGTAAGCAATGATGGATCTATATTTTCTGCAATAACAAAACCACAGCTTCAGCCAAGACTCTGCTGTGTTCCTTACCTCAGCACACCCTTCAAAGCTGATTTCCTTCAGCTTTAGATTAAGGCAAACCATGCTTGATGCAGCAGATTATATGTTTCCCCTACTGGCCTGGCAGCACTTAGAAGTGTGACTTTTGGTTTACACAGCTTAAGCCTAAGGGTTTACTTGCAGGTTAAAATCAGAATACTGAAACAGCAAGATATAAAAGGAGGATAAAAAAAGAAAAAGAAACAGCTGGGAGTCCTACTTGAGATTTCCACTGAATAAAGAATCATAAGCATATATCAAGTGCATGGCCAAAAGCATTGTTAAATGGATCTGTTACTGCATCCAGTTGTAAGATTATCCCTCTTAAAGCACTTGCAGAGGAGCACTTTAAGACAAGGGTTGTTTGTGAAGGGAATCGTCCACAGCTGGCTGATGCAAAACACAACCTGTATTTCTCCCCCTTTCTGGAAGGCAGTTTAGATTTCCTTGTTTGTTTCCCCTCCCTCCCCTTTGAAGGTAATGTTCTGATTCCTGCTAATTCCCTCTCTCTGAAACCTTCTGTACCCTGATATCCACACACTATTTCTGTCACTTACATGGTGAATAATAAAAGGTGCATCTCAAACATCATCCTTTATGCCGCATTTGCAAGCTATGATAGATAAATTCTTAGTGTGTTATATGAAGCAGCTGAAGTAGCAACCTCTGAGGTAGCCAGGTTCTTCTCCACACTTCTCATTACCCATCAGACCTGTGCTGCAGTCTTTTTTTTAATCTGAGCCATCAACACTAATTGTTTTCAAAGCTGCAAGTGATGGTAAGCTTTTGGGGACAGTGCAATGTAATCTTGACAGTGACGAACTCCAAAGGACATTATAAACCCGAGTCAGTGGGCAAAAAGGTGACAGAGCAGCTTCACTGTAAATAAAGGTAAGGCGTTTTAGGGAAAAGCATTCTCTCAGAACTGGTGTTAGAGGTTGCTGAGCTCAGAACTGGCAATTGTAGCTCAGCAAGAGCTCTTGAATCACAGCTGACAGCTCTGTGAAACCTCCATGTCAGTGAGCAGCAGCAGACAAATAAAAAAAAAAAAAATTAGTGAAATGCTGGACATCATCAGGCACTGAGAATGAGACCAGTGGTATAATTTTGAAGCTGTTTAAATAAAATTTTGAGTGACCACACCTTGAGTACTGCATGAAGTTCTGTCTGACCCCCGCACTTTGGGGAGGGAGTAGACTTAAAGAACAGATAGAGAGGAAGGAGAACTAAAATCAGCACAAAGACAGATCCATCAGCACATGAGGAGACAATGAAAAGGCTGAGACTCTTCATGTTTCTGTGAGGGGGACGGATTGTGAAGAGTATCCAGGCTGGTGTAGTTACCCTAAATAGCATCTCCCAGTAACACTCTTGAGGGCAAGATATTGGGCCAGGCAGTCCATTGCTCTAATGCACTATGACATTTCTTAAGTTTTTATCATGCTCCACTTACTGAATAAATGATAAATGATTGATGACTACTAGCTGGAAGTAAACATATCTGAAATTATGTGCTACTACAGAAATTCAAATAGAAAATACTAGTCTGTACTAAATTTTCTGGAGTGGCACTTAAAATTATTTCTTAAGGCAAACATTTATCTACTTTTTTAATAAAAAAATCAGTAATTCTCTTAGTGGATATTAATTAATCTCATCTTCTATTACCCTAAATCAAGAAGGAGAAAGATTTTGTACCAGCTGTTTGGGTTACTAGTTCACAGATCAGTTGCTTATATCACCCAAGTGGAAAACCACTAGAAAATTAATGAAAACAAATTAACAGTTGTGGGAAAATTCTTCTAAGGGGAAGGTTTTCCGGGGCCTTTATCAGCTGATTTTGTTATTCTTTCTAATTATTCTTTATTTTGGTAAATTCAGTTAAACAAGCTTGCTTTGTTGTTTCATCAAAGTCGTGGATTCCAGTCCAGGATAAGAGGACATAGCCTTAAGCTGTGCCAGGAAAGGTTCAGGTTGGAAATAAGGAAGAATTTCTTCACTGCAAAGGAGGTCAGGCATTGGAAGGGGCTGCCCAGGAAGGTGGTGGAGACACCAACCCTGTAAGTGTTCAAAACCCAACTGGACGTGCCACTCAGTGCTCTGGTTTCGTTGACAAGCTGGTGATCAGACAAAGGTTGGATTTGATGATCTTATAAGGCCTTTTCCAACCTAAATGATTCACATTGAACTCTCTAAAAAAGCCTGTTTCTTACTCATCCCCATAGAACTCCAGTTAAATACTGCAGGATTTTTGAAAGAAGCGGAAACGACGCCGAGAAGCTGACAGAAGAGATGAAAGAAATAACATAAGGCATATGAAAAAAATCAGTTCTTACTAAGGCAGCAGCAGAGCTGAGTGTTACAGAAAGCACCAGCTCCATTCCTGGCGGAAAATACACTCCTGCAGAACTTAACAGTGGACTCTCATGAAATCAGAGCCTTTAAAAAACCACAAAGAAACAGCAATAACAGCAACTCTGAACAGAAATCCCACCCGAGAGGTTTTGTGAACGGCTCCCAGGCCTGCCGCGGGATGAAGGGAAACCAGCGCTGCAAGGGGCGGTGCGGTTCCTACTTACTCCACTAAATCAAAGAGCTTCTTGGGCTCGGCTGGGGGCGGGTAGATGATCTCCTCGATGCACTTCCGGACGCAGTTGGCATAGGCGGTGGAGATGTGGATGAAGGCCTCGAGGTTCTGCATCTGCCGGGCCAGCTCCAGCAGCCGCTGCGTGCCCATCACGTTCAGCTGCAGGGCGTGCCTGAGGAAGGCAGGGGACACACACAAAAGGCATTTCACCAGGGAGAATGTATGAAGGCTGAGCCTTATCCGGACCTCATAATGGAAAAGGAAGAGCAAGGAACGGGGGAGCAGAAAGCATCAGTGAAACGCGAGTGCCAAACAGGCTTTCAGAGCAACGCTGTTGGATTCGCTGCTCTGGACACAGAATTCTCTCAAATACTTTTACTCAGTTTGAAGTAACACTTCACTAACATGTCTAAATGTGACATGTTTGCCAGCACTCCCTGGAACACATATTTCTAACCACTGAGACACTGTGGTTCCTATGGCAGCCATTTAATGTTCTCCATAAGGGGCCACTGCTAAACCAGATAAACACAGGGTTTCACAAAGCAGTAAAGGGTCCTTGGGCCCAGAAAAACAGATTCATAACATCCCAGAATGGCCTGGCTTGTAAGGGACCTTAAAGATCATCCAATCCCACCCCCTGCCATAGGCAGGGACAGCTTCCACTATCCCAGGTTGCTCCAAACGTGGCCAACGTGGCCCTGAACACTTCCAGGGATGGGGCAGCCACAGCTTCTCTGTGCCAGGGCCTCACCGCCCTCACAATAAGGAATTTCCTCCTAATATCTAACCTAAACCCACTCTCTTTCAGTTTGAAGCTATTCATAATTAAAGAAGACACAATTAGAGGTAACAGCTTAAACTCCCCAGGAATGGAGACGAGAACTGAGAAGCATAATAGAAAGAATGTCCTGGTTAGCAAGGGTGACCTTCAAGCACCCAGCACAGCTAGGAGTTGTCCTAGAGACTATCTGCAACACATCTCAGCCAGACACACAACTCATTGCATGTTTTTATACTGGAAGAAAGACGTTTTCCTGCACAGAAGGGAAAAAGCTAAGGAATATGCAAACTGTTCAGCCCAGGAATAGAAGCTTTCAAAGACATGTACAATGTTATGGATTATGCTATCAAGCTCAGTGTACACAAAAAAAACTTAATTACGTTGAAGAAAAATTGTAAATAGTCCAAAGGAACGAAAACATTAGCTAAAGAATATGATCAATATTTGGATCACAGTATCTAAAGCCAGAGATACTTTTCTTTTTACATGCTGCTATTAAAGAATAGCATTTTCTGTAGATTTCTATTTCCTCCTGTCCTTCTGGCAGGATGAATACTTCTACTTGAGCTACCCTTCATACGAAAGTTACTTTTCCATGTACATTTCTCTTTAATGGCACCCCTTCTGTAAAGGGGTGAACAGAACTACACTCGTAATATGGGGCCAGCATGGATTTCTGCTGAGATGCTCAGAGTTCCTTTAGCCTTCAAAGGGAATATCATCTAACCCTGGTGGTTTGTTATTTGTTTAGTTATTCTTTTTTTTTTCCTATTTATATTAAAACAGCAACTATTAATATTTCAATATAACACAATTTCTGAGATTTCTGCCCTCAAGAGTTCCATCTGGAGAATTCCCTAAATGTACTGCATACTGATGTCAATAATTCATTTAGTGTTTCCATTGCTGCTTTTCCAGTAGCTTCCTAGCAATGCTTTTGCCCCTTCCATATCTATTGGCTCTACATATTCTGTTGTAATCTTTGAGCTTCTGATGTGTTGAAAAATTAATTTTATTTCTTTCTGTCATTATCAAGTTGCTGCTCGAAACTCTTATTTGAGCAGCAATATTGTGCTTTCACATTTAACTTGCTAAAACTATTACCCATCGGATATATTTTATTATTCCGTCAGGAATAATTTGATTTGAAAAATGTCTCATATTTTGCCTTCTAATCATCATTTTCCTTGTTCTGTTAGAGAGATTTTGACAGATCACATACAGTCAGTCTTTAAATAGTTTCTAAACTGCCTGCAAGCTGATGACCATTTAAACTTTTAACTTCTTTCTTTCCTCATTATTAAAAACCTGGTTTTGCTTTGATGTTTCATGCCACTGAGGCTTATTTTTAAAGTGTTCACTTGTGTATCGATTTAAGAACATTTATGGCTACTTACATATTGGCTCAAGATTACATCAAGAGCTGCTTCTCTCCTGGTGTTTCTCTAATTAGTTGTTCTAAAAAGCAAATATTTATGGTGGACATAATGGATATCTATTTAGCCTATGTATGTGCAAATGAAGACTAATATTAATAATTGTGTTTTCTACTACCAAAACTTTAGTGTTTTTCAAAAAACTATGAGGATCTCGGTTTGTTGAACTGTACAATCTGTATAGAAGCACTTCCACATCTAATCTTGTTTTAGTGCCTTATTTTTGCTGGTTTTTCTTAATGGAAAAGCCTGCCTGGACAGGCACTCCCAAGGGAACTCCTTCAGAAACCGAGCACTTATTGTAAACAGTTAATTACACTGAGTGGTGGGTATTTTAAAGATTGTGAGAGGCTGTTTTCTCAAACCACATCTCATTTCTCTCTCCAGCTACTCCGTGACAAAGAAAGGCCATTAACACCAGCTTTAGAGACAGACACAACATAGTTTCACTTCAAGCTGTCTCCAGCTCTGCCAAAACATCTCCCTGTTGACCTAAAACACACTTTTCCCCACTCCAGTTTTAGGTCATGCTTAACTCCCTTACTGTATCACAACCCAAGCTCGCAGTACTTCCCTCCGTTCCCATGGAAATGTGCCAAGATACTTCCCTTTTGACGTGCATATGCACATGACATTTCCAGAGCATTCCCCTTGCACGTTCAGCGCAGAGCCACGTGCAGCAGTGGAGGATCAGCACTGCAGACATGCAGGAGATGCTCTGAGCAGGGTTCTGGTGCATCCTGAACCACGCTCAGCAAACACAGGAAGCAGGACCTACTTCAGGGGTTCGTCAAAGCGAACTGTCGCTGCACAGTGGAAGACAACATTGACCCGGGTCAGAAGCTCCTCCTCGTCCTCAGCACTGATGGCCAGCTTGGGCTGAGTGAGTTCAGCATTAATAGGCTTAATCTTCTCGTGGAAATTAGGGCAATCTTCTCGGACCCTGTCAAAGACCTTGAAGCACAAACAGAGAGAGATCAGGTACAGAATTAGGCTGCTGAGATCGCTTTGATTAGTAGCCAGTCTGATTACATCAATCAATGAAACTGGCACAAAAGAGGAGTCCTGTCTGGGGGGACGCAGGTGAGATGATAAAATAGGCAATTCACTTGTTCCCTCCCAGGGGAAAAAACCACACAGGGGAAACAGAATGAAAATATAGGAGGTAATGCATTGCTCCGAAGAGATTAATGAACCTTCTCCGCACCACTCATTTCCTCGGACAGCCACCGAAATTCCTCTATGTCCACATCTCTGCAAACACTTGCTATTTGACCTCAAGGGCTGCCTGTAGGACCAAAACAGGAGCTAAAGAGCAGGAAGGCAGAGTGTGGAGTGGGAAAGCTTGTGCAGCATTAGGCTCAAGTAATTTTCTTGATGGTTCTACAAAGGACTTGCAGAGAGGAGGGGAGCTGGGCACATTCTTGCTCCTCCTCTTCCTTTGCTGCTCCTTGTCTACTGTCACTCTTTGTTCACGTCAGAGGAGTCCTGTGGGGCCCTGTCTTTGGGATGGAAGGATGGGGCATCTCAATAACCCCCACTGCTGAAGCTGTTGAGTGCCACCAGCAGTTTTGCATAACTGAACATGTGTGCAGCTAGTTGGCCTCTCAAGCCATCCTCCAGCCCTTTTTTCCTACAAGTACAATCCACAGCTCTTTCCAAGACACATTTCTGCCCAGCATTATTGTATTTGAGCAACTTCAACTGAATTAATAGAACAGAAAGGCTGTGGGATCTGAAGAGGTATAATCTAGATTTCAAAGGATAATCACACTTCCAAGGTAACAAGTCTACTGACAGGAACAACTACTACTGGGAGAGATTACTGGGAGATGCAAAGGGTGGATGCCTTTGGATGCATTTAAGACCTGTCTAGATTAGCATTGCCAGGAAAGGCAGGGAACAACTGAACCTGCCTTGGGGCAGGAGGATGGACCAGCTGACTTTTCAGCAGCTCTGTGGTTTTGGGGTGTTTCCTCTACTCTGTAGCTCACTCACCAGTAACACTGAGTTTGGAAACACCTTTACTACCACAACCTCTTGTTTTCCTAGAGATTCTTCTGTCTTTGATGTGCCCAGTGCTCATGTATGAGCAGAAATTGTGTGACATAAATTAAACAAAATAAAAGACACATGAAAGATTAAATTGACCCTAACAGCAATATTTTTATTCTGTTTGACTAAGAGATTACCATCTTTCTGCTCATCTGACAAGCAAATCTAGATAAACCTTGAGGTTCTTAGGGATAAAGAGGTGATAAGAAAATCATTAGCCTTCCCCATTATGCACCACACTCTGTATTGACTTCATATATTTAAAATTGACATGCAGCTGCACATCCTTCATAAACGTGGAACTTTATCAGAAGTCAGGACAAGATAAAGCCATTTCACGGCTCTCAGTTGCACCTGACTGCACACATCTTTCATCCCATGTGGCTGGGCCAGGAAACAGATTTCTAGACAGAGAAAGTTATTCATAGGCAAAGGTGCTGGTGAGAGCTGGGTGGACTGTAGAAGCTGAACTCCCAGGCTCCAACAGCCTTAATTGTCTGCAAAAAGCTTGTTTTCTAGCAGGATGCTACACTGGCTCTCCAAACATGCATCACCTCATGGGAGACCACATGCAAGCAAACCCTGATGTGACACAAAATGGAAAGGTTTCTCAGAGAACCCACGTGAGACCAAAGCTTTCCTGTGGGACTCTTAGAAATAACAGTTTGCATTTGTTTGTTCTATGGCAAAGAGAGTGCAAAACGCCACGAAATGAGAGTTATTTTCTACTTGTTTTACTTTGGCATAAATAATGCAAAGGCAGAGAAAGAATGAATCAGCCCTTTCTCCATTTCAGTCACAGCATATAAAATAAGAGTAGTATTTCTGCAGTGCCAGCCTTGCTCGAGTTTGGACAGCTCTATTCTTCCTACATCTCCTGCTGACATTCCCACTGCAGATAATATCCCCTTCGGCTTCTGTGCCTGCTGCTACCACGTGCCACTCAGCAGCTGCAGTTTTTCACCCCCTCCAATGATTCACTGCATTCCTCTGAAGGATGAAGGCAATTTCTAAATGGAAGCTCACAAGTCAGCACACTGCTTTGGAAACCTTCTGCACCACAAGAACATTCAGTTCATTGTCACCATTAAATCAGATAACGGGAGCAGCTGCTTCATCGAAGTCTGTTGCTTCTTTTATGGAAGCTGAAGGTTTCAGACTTGTCAGTCTGGAACAGGGAAATGAAGGAAGATTTAAAGACAAACAAATACAGCTTATTTTATACTGTTTCCTATAGTTCAAGGAGTACTTAGCATAAAGATGATGCTTAGCCTGAAGGTGAACAGCAATTGCATCCCTAAATTCTGATTAACTCGCTCAGAGCATAAATAATAAATCCCCAATAACTGCGTGAGGCCTAAGGATTGTTCTGTCTTTCCTTTTAGAAGCCATCTGCCAATATAAAATACAGTCAGTGGACTGGCCTGCTGTGCTGCTGGAATTACCTGAGAACACTGGCCAGGTCAGCAGCACTTCTGAAGGGATACAGGAATTGCCACAACATTACGGTGAAGAGAAAGGAAAGCCTTTCCAAGTTGTCCAATATTAATGAAACTGAGGGAAATCAGTAATGACGTTATCCTGATTTCAGTGTCTTTTTGAGCATCCTAATGCACCGCAGGGGCAATGCTGCTGCCTTGTCCAAACCAACAAATGAATACAATAGCTGTTATTCTCATTTTTAACCTCAAAATAGGATGCAAGATCAGCACAGGCTATGCTGCCCCTCAACAGAGGTGAGAATTTCTTATTTCTCTTTTTATAGCCAGGCAATTCCCATTTATTTTAATAATCTAATTTCCGTGTTTTCACTTTACAGTGTCAAAAATGTGAAAACAGGACGTCTGGAATTTCTCCCAACATTCTATTTGAGTGTGTTTGATGGACGTTTTCCCTATTCCTGCCCACTTAAGCTTTGACCTTCCTTTCCAAAGGACATCTGCAGCTCTTGGGTGTTCTCTGCTCTTGCCTTAAAACGTGAAATAATTCAGAGAGGTTTCTGCCTACCAATCCTCCAATCAGAGATTTTTCCATGCCACAAAGATACAAAAACCTCAAAGAATGGGCAAATTACACATCTATGGAACAGTACAGCTGAAAAATAAAGGAACCACTGAACAGTGCAAAATGCCAAAGGCTTCAGATCTTCCTCAGGAGGCATTTCCAGTGAAGAAAATACAAACTAATGAAAAGTAGAGTGCCTAAGCCATAGTCCACTTTATTAAAGGAACTTGCATGAGTTTGGTCTTTTAAAAGCCTTTCAAAGGCTTGTGTAGTCCTTTCCTTCTTGGACAGCACTCATGGATCTCCCTCTGCCACATCAGGGCCAGGGAGTGGCCCAAAAAGCATCAAATTTTTAAGTGTGGCCAAGAAAGGCAACCTTTTTTCCTTTGGTGTGTTTAATAGGTGCCAGGAAATTACGCTTCTCTAGGAGGATTAGCAAAAGATGTTAACTTACATTATAATATGAACCTTTCAAGGCATTACTGCATGAGAACATTTAAAATGGAGGAAATCCAGAGCATTCCTACAAAATGGAACTCATAGATGATGAACTAATGAGAATATTAAGGTTGAGAGAGTTCAATTTAAAAAAAAACAGGTAGAAAGCTTCCACCTCTCAGATAAAGAAATGGAAGGGACTGCTTAGCATAATTCAGGAGAATATAAGAAAAATTGCTCCTGTAAAGGAAATATATAATTTATCCTAAGAAAGAGAGAGGCCAAGGGGTAAAAGATCATGGCAAGAATTTCCATTAAGAAAAAGGTGTTCACTGGCTGTGTGGAACAATTTTAAACCCAAAGTCTTTGAAATCCCTCTTCTGAACAGAGCACTGGTGTATAAATGCAGGGGAACAGCCTATATATAAATACACAAGATAACACCCTGGGGTGTACCTCCATCCCTTGGTGATTTCAATGACAGCACCATAAATATACCAGTGACCATCACAGATTTAAACTACTGAAGGTACCAAAGTAATGAAAACAACTCTTTAAAAAACACCTGATGTCTGCAGTTTAGTCCTCCTGAAAGGGCTTATCAGACTTGTGTTTGCCATTGTTAAATTCCTCCAATACATTTAAGGAAAAAGGCACATAACTACTTTAGGTTTGTCATTGTAGCAAATTTGAGCTATAATTGGGCAGCTTCTTGACAACAAGTAATTAGCCAGCAATTAATCTTTAGCCTGGTAGATTTCCAGCAATAAACATGAGGATTATTCAGTCAAGAAATGTGTGAAAATGCAGGTCAGGAAGCTTTAATTGGGATAGAGCCTTCCCCCCTACCCCCCCCCCCCCTTTTGCACTCTCTGCCTCATTTCCTCTTCAGAAAATTGCTTTTAAGTACAGTTCTTCTCAAGGCAAATAAAGCATAATTCATCTCATCAGTCAGAAAGCACGCAGCAGAGCGTTTCTCATTACAGAAAAACAAATGGCTTATGCTTCAATCCAGAGCTATTACTTTCCCCTGAGTAGAGCTAATGTAGTGGAACTACAGTACCCACCACCGCCATCGAGTAAACAAAACAGCTGATTAGTTAAAGATTAAGACTACAGAAACAAAGAGATAGACAGAACGTTGCAGTACAGGTCAGCTAGAACTAATTTGTAAATCCAGCTATTTGGGATGTGGTTTTAAACAGCCAATTTCCTTGAAAATTGGCTGCTGACAAAGGCTGCTGTTCCCCAGCAAGAATACTTGAATTACACGTCAGTGAATTTGGAACAGTAAAAGAAACACTTGCAGAGTTGGACATTGTAGACAGGAGCATTAGGGATTTGAGAGACATGGAAAAGCTTTCCATGGTCTCTAGTGCCACCTTACAGATGAGTGGACAAGTCATGGATAGAATATGGAGCTTTCCTACGTTCATCACAGATGTTCCCTGTGCCCCTGGGTGGTGCTTCGAGATCACCATCAGTGTTTGAAGTACACTTGGCATGTAAAACAGGGGAAGAATGTAAGTGCAGGGAAGGAGGATAGGAACACATGGAGCTTTTCCTGCAGGAACCACTGAACATGTTTCTTCCCACGCGTTTTCCAGAACTGTTTTCCCTCTCATCCTTCTCCCATAACGATGCCCCAGTGAGGCCATGGGTCAATGGGAGTCAATTCCTAAAGGATGTCAGCAGTCACAGAGTCAGATCCCTGTCCCCTTCCTCAATTCCTGCCATGCAGAATTGATTACCACTTGCTTTGAGAATCACTGTATGTACTATGAAACATCAATAAGTACAGAGTTATCCAGACCCAGGATCTTTATCTGCTTTTCCATACCCATTGCCGTAATTACAGATCTTCAAAGGTTCACTGCCAGATTTGCTTGGACACCAGGGAACTTCAGGAATGTTTGCTGAGACCCTGAGGATTACCAGCCAGGAGTAAGGGCTGTGTCAAACACAGACTCCTACTTCTTGGAGCTGTTCTTAGAAATGACCATGAAAGATTTTGAAAGTCATTTAAAGAAATTACCAAAAATTACTATCCCATTGGAAAGCACATTGGCTGTCACGCAGACAGAGACAAGGCAGCCAGCACATCAGCTGTATAAAACACAGTGCTGGGATGCAATTCCAAGCTTTGTTTCAAGGACAGCTCCGTGGATGCATCTGGGCCATTCAACTCCTAGCAGTACATCTGGGAAAGGCTTGATATCCACTGCTCTGAACTTGGGTCCCTCCAAAGAGCTCTTCCAAAGGAATGGCAACCTAGGCTGGGTGTCCTGCACTTCCATACTCACCCTGTCCTCTTTCTGATGCAGAAAGCAGAGAATGTCATCATGAAGAGGATCATGGGTAATGTGGGCACCAAAGTGCACCTTAATTAAAAGGGTAAGGGAGGTAAAAATCCTTTGGTGCCACACACAGCAGAAGTTGAACAAATCAAGACAAACGCATCAAATATTTAAAGCTACTCAAATAAAAGACAGAGATTTTTTAAACATTGCAGTGAGAGGCCACTCGTGTAGAGAGCTGAACATCTGGGAAATGAGTACAGTAGAATAGTAATTCATTCTTCTAGCATGAACTGTGATAGAAAATCACCAGAAAGAAGAACAAGTCACTGGTCGCAAGTGAGGAGTTAGCCTGGAAGAGGGGCTTTTTCCACCAGATATCCCACATGTGGCCATGATGTTTTGGAAGAAAGCTTCATGGCATGAGTGCAAGCCACTTCCTGCCAGCTGATCTCAGTGGCTGAAATTCATCCCAAGAATATTCAATTTATGGACGTGTCAAACAGCACAATCAGTTAAACACTGAAGTTTTGCAGGGCGTTCCTGGAACGCGCTGATGAGAATTTCCTCCGCCGAGCGATACAGGAGTCAACAAGGAGAGGTGCTGTGCTGGACCCTGTTCTCAGCAACCTGTTGTTCTCATCAACAGGTTTAGATTGGATATTCTTGGAAATTCTTCCCTGTGAGGGTGGTGAGGCCCTGGCACAGGCTGCCCAGAGAAGCTGTGGCTGCCCCATCCCTGGAAGTGTTCAAGGCCATGTTGGACTGGGCTTGGAGCAGCCTGGTCTAGTGGAAGGTGTCCCTGCCCATGGCAGGGGGTGGGACTGGATGAGCTTTATGGTCCCTTCCAACCTAAACCATTCGATGATTTTATGATTTACCTAGGACCATTTCTCATTTCAGCATTTTTCTTCTGTGCTCATGTCTGATACAAATATTTTGGCCCTCTTATGCCATTCCACATACATTTTTGTTATGTTCATCGTGACAAAGTAATTTTTTCAGTGGTGCTTAAAAGAAAAGCCCTAAACTGGGGTATCCCAGCCTGTTAAAGATGTGCCTTTTTTCCTTGCTCTCACTTAACTAGGACCACATTCCCACAGTAAGGCTACAGGCAGCACACACAGTGAGCAAACAAACAGGAAAATTCCTGGGAGATTATCAGAAGGTAATGCAATTTAGAAGACTGATAGGAAGAGCAGGGACACTACTATCAGTGAAGGCCCTTGTGAACAAGAGACCAATCCAGTGAAGAAGGAAACAGTTGATATTCCAATAAAACATCTAAGAAAGGATGTCTTAACCATTGTAAACCGATTTCCTGTAGTGTCACTATTCCACGCAAGCAAGGAAGTAGAGAGCTACAAGTAATCCTTGATTTCCATCCAAGGAGCCTTCAGCTTAGGGAAATTAAAACTTCTTTAAGAAGATAGGACCATCTGTCCAAATAGTGTCAGCTACTTACAGCACACTCTGGCTCTGCAAGTACCCCTGTTACTGGAGATAAACCGTAATCAATGCCTCTGATTATGGCCCATTCCCAGAAGAATCCATGGAAACCCTCTGGATATGGCTGCAGAAGGCCACATGAAAGCCTGACGTCTGGAATCACAGCTCAAACCTCTTTGCAAGTTATTCAAAATATGGACTTCTTTCTGTATTTGAGGCCTCTCTTAACAATGCTTGGATCAATTAGTTCTGCCTATGATGAACATTCTTAAAGTTCACCTGTTCCTGGCATGGGTGAAAACAAAAATAAAAGTAATGAAAAAAAATCAATCCCACTGAACTTTGTCAAATTACCCGGATGTAAGGAAAAGCCAAATCTGTCCCATGAAGTCTGCAGCAGCCTTTTGGCACGCAGACTCCCTTTCCACTAGCTCGGGTCTCATCAAGCAGGAGGTGTTGTCTTGTTTCCCAACAAAGATACCTGTTGTTAGGAGGGCCATTTCCCGTCAAGCCTGCCATAGTAACGCGTCTGCCAGGAGCAGATGTCGCTCACTTCCCGGTACAAAGATCAGAGCGTTGCCACAGATGGCTCAGTTACACCATCTGAAATGTTCCTCCCTCTCCTGCCACTGCAGTTGCACCCCACTAGAATGTTCTGACAGGCCTGACGGTAAAAGACAAGCCAGATGACGTCTCGCACGCTCTGCAAGACTTCTCCTCTTTAAGGCAGGAAAAGATGAGTTTTGTTTGCAGTCAGGTAGGAGTTTATCTGTGTTTTTTATTTTCTTTCTTTTTTTTTTTTTAAACAGTAGAGAAATCCAGATATTTTAGTATGGAAGGAAACACACACGCATTTTAAACAGGATCAAGAAAGCCATATCAAGTGCCCTTAAGCCAGGCTCAGGTTTTACCTTGCTCTGGCATCTCAAGAGACTGTTGAAGGGTAATCAACAAGCTTGACTTATCATCTCTGGCACTCTATTAATTCTTCCAGCTAAAGCCACAAGTTAAAACTTTTTGACCACAGGATGTGTGGCTCAAGACATCTTTCGCAGTTTTCAACACATCTATCAACAGAAAAGTTACTTTTCTCTGCAAATATATTTTCAATTCATACTGCTTCCCAGGGAGACCAAAGAGGATAATCCTTGTAAACTGAATTGGAATGCACGTTTGCTGCAAGTCCTGCCTTTAGCTTCCACGTCTAGATTGCACCAACTAATATTATGCTACCCAGCCCATACAAAGCAGAAAAATGAGCACTTGGGCTAATTATGCTTCAGGTGTTAACAAATCACTTGCCCATGTGTCACCAGAATGAGCAGCGTTTCCAACTAGGTTAAACCGTGCAGGGCCAGGAGTTGGATTTTATGATCCTTGTGGGTCCTTTCCAACTCAGGGTATTCTATGATTCTATGATTCTATGAACAACAAAAAGTTGTTTGTACACAAAAGCCTCCCCATCTGTCTGAGCAGGGATTAGCAGTAATGAGCCTGTGTCCTTGGCCCTAGTCCCACGAGGTTATAAATTCCTTTAATGCTTTAATCTACCGGTGAAAAAACCCAGGCAGAAGGAGTGGAGAAGAAACAAACAGAACATAACCCCAGCCAAGCACCCGTTCTGAAAGGCATCTCTCACCCCACACAGTGGTTTCACAAGTAAGAAATACACTACATTCTGCAAATCCTACTTGCATGAGGCTATACTATAGATCCTAACTATGTATTTAACTGAAGGAAGTACAACTTGTTCTTCCACCTATCCTGCTACAGTCTGTAGAGGCAGCCCATCAGTTTCCCAGATTCCCTGGGGAAAGAAACCAACCCAACACTTCAAGATCTGCCCCAAACTATGTGGCTGTAAAGCTAGGATCTCTAGGGCACACACTACAACCACCACAGTGTAATAAACTGTATGCAGGAGGACCTCATGGAGCACCAGGAAATGCTTCTGCTGAGAATGAGGAAAGCAATTAAAACAGCTCAAGGACAACAACGCTGCAGGAGCACAAAAACAGAGTGTGAAAAATGTGTTACTCTGGTGCTGTATTATGCAGATTATGCACAAGAGAAGAAACTGCTTGTGCTTAAAAAGAACTAGAAGAGTCAAGGCTAAAATAAAATGATTGTTTCAGTGAGTGGATAGGGTAAACAATATGATGCCAGTATGAACTGGATGCTGGTAGGGGAGTTTTGTGCAGCCAAGTCTTCCAAAGTCACCTGTACCCAGGCAACCATGTAAGTAAAACTGTCCAAATTAAGACTGCCTGAGTAACAGTACCGAAAAAAAATCTACCAAACTTGAGTATGAATGCAGCAGAAATAGGACCAACTAGGAAAAAAAAGTAACTAGGGACAGACTGTTTATTTGACAGGAGTTTGGATAGAGGAAGTAAGGTGCAAGGGTGGTCCAAAAACCAAATACACAAAAATAGAAAACAGGGAGATAAGATATAAAATCAGGTACAGAATAAAGGAAGACAGGGGTTTTTTTGTCAGCATGAGTATGGACTCCTACAGATGGTGATGAATTCAAGTCCACGGTGGTGTTGAAAGGACCCCTATTGGATAACCTGCTGGAGCCTCCATCATGTCTTCATCTGAAAAGACTTGGTGTGAGACAGTGGAAAAAGGGAGGATAGACTTAAAGTGGGAAGGGAGACAGAATTATAATTCAACAGGATTTGGGTGTGATTCATAACAATTATAATGGTAATTAGTAGCTTTATAGTAGTGCGTGCTTTTACATTAGTTATCATTTAATTGCTTTATTAGCCTCTTAGCAGTGTATTGCTTAATTTGAAAACATCAGAATGTCTTCATTCAGTTATGCCTCAAGCCTGGAACCTGAAGGGGAGAGTCAGGTAAGGTAATATGTGGCCACTTGCTTTGGCTCACCAGCCTGAAAGACCAGCTCTGTCCTTCAATCAACAGGGACAGCCTTCAACCCACCTCCAGATGGGTGCTCAGACTCACACCCAACCCTCTCTGTCTCCATCCTCCCACCAAATGACACCTGTAATTCCCAGGCTCCAAAGCACTTGTAATAGAACGAGAAAACACGAATCTTGGTGTTCTCTGATTTTCTGTGCTCAGATCACGACGTTTCTGCTTCCCACACTTGTACAGGAAAATGACAAGCCCACTGGTGTATTATGATCTAAGAGAAATTCTGGAATTGTTTTGTGGTCTCATCCCCATCAGACTGAGGGAACAATGACAGTATGAGCAGATCTTCCCCACTGAAGTTGTAATTGTGATGGGGAGGCTCTCATACTCCACTGGTTCTCCACCTTCCTCTGTGCTTTTCTTTTGCAGTACCTTTTTTTGGTATATTAAGCATCATATCACTTAATCTCCACCTCCTTGGGACCCTACATATCTCCCACAAGTTGTGATCCCCTGAGCAGTTGCATGGGGTGCCCAAGCAGGAAAGGAGAAATACTGCTGTGCTACAGCTGCAGAAAACGCAGCTCAAGTGGCACATGCCCCAGTGGTGAACCCATGTCTTGTATTCTCCAGTAGTATCCAAGTTAATGGCCAAATATCTCACATACAGATTCCTCTGACTTCAGAGATATGCTGCTTTCAGACTCATTTTTACACCAAAAAGGTTTTAGCTCACCAGGTTAGCGGGACCATGAGGAAAGGACGAGGAAAACCCTAATCCATGCAATTTTCCTTATGTTGAACATTTCGTGGCAGCTCACCCCTTTCAAATGGAAAGCATTCAGTTTTGGCATCTTCTCTCCAGGGATAATAGCACTGCTATTATCTCCCCATCATTTGCCCAATTCATCACTCAGAGCATTTCAATTTTGTCTAATTCAGAGAGAGTAAAAACGTACTAAAACAAGAATATCTTCTTCCCTTTTACACTGGAAGAGATGACTCTCCAAAACACTGTGTTTCCTTCCCTCCCACATGCCTAAAAGCATCTCCTGAAAAGGCTCAATTTATATAATAATATCTGATCATCACTCTCTGAACCAAGAGAAATAACAACTAATACACAACCCTGACAGTGCTGGAGCCATCTGTGTCCTATGGGCTATGAAGATCAGTGATGTGCCACTACAGAAACAGAAGCTCAGGAGATCATCTCCAAGATTAAAGTCCACTTCCGAAGGGACGCTAATCCACTTTTAGGGTTGCAGCCATGGAAATCTGTATTTCCTTGCATGTTGTACAAAAGACCTTGCCAGTTTAGATATGGTTTTACCACGACAGATTCCAACTCTGAAACATTATTGCAGGATGTTTTGTATGGATAGCCTTTAGCCCTGCAGTTTAATATCACTTATTGCAGCTATGCTTCAGAACACGTATAGTAATTTATTTTAAAAATGGACATTTTTACTGTAATGCCAAAGGGAAGGAGAATTTAAGTCTCAGACTGCTTAGCACTGCTTCTATTAAATCCAACTGAAACTCTGCCCTGTGTGCTACATTTTTAGCAGCAGCAGCAGAGTATCTTGGACTACTGGTTAACAAACCAAGTTGAGAATGCCCTACTACACTGCAGTCAGCCCTAAACTGGGAAGTTCACCATAGATATGGACTTTTAAATAATCTCCCCAGAGCTGTGCTGGGTCTGCAGGCCTAACAAACCTAAAATTGCATTTCAGTCCTGAAAAAATCCTGCCACGTAAGAAAGGGCCATTTCATTTAAACCACTTTCAGTTGTCACACTGGTAAAATTGAGATGCTAACTCCGAGCTGGTGAGATTGTTAAACACCCTGAAAATGAAACACCAACGTATCAAATGGATGACAAGGAGCTCTTAAGAGATTACTCATGACTGAGCAATAGCCCAAAGTCCTCGGTATTTCTTCTGTAGGGGAAAACCTGTTTAATGGGGAGAGACTTTAATCCGCCCACTCAGAAATTGTTCTGTATTGGTCAAGAAAGTCGTTAACAGCACCAATAATTAAATTGTGACCTTTAAGGGATAAGTGTGTTTTTATCAACGCTAGTGGACTGAAATGAGCTTAAATGAAGAATTTGTCCCTTCTAACTGTACATATTGGTGGGTCTACAGGGTGGTGTTTTTTGAAATCGTTCTGTGCACAAACTACCACCTTGCCGGGGAGCTGCAGAGTGGCAATTCCAGCCTCACAGGCAGGGAATTAGTGTCACACCTCTGCTGCTCCCACTGCTCTGCAGCAGGACACATCTGGGACACACATGCAGTACAGTCTCCTGCTACTTCAACTCCTCCCTCGCTCAAGGATCCATGCAGCAGGGCAGTTGCCCAGTGAAAAGCGCTGGTCAGAGAAGGCAGCCCAGGCAACCACATCTGAGTTGCTACCACTGGCTCAAAGGGTACCTACCAGTCACCCCAGGCGTGGTTTATCACTGTGGTTTTTCTCTCTCAAGACCTTTGCAGATACTACATAAATACCAGACTTATGTTGACTTCCATCAGAAATTCTTACTGGTTTCCAACACCACCTTCAAGTAAACACAACACAAATGTGTAGATGCAAAATTGCTCCTAGTGCAAAATTCTCTTTTTCATTCCGAGTTTTGAGCGCCTGGTTTTCTGCCCTCTTGTGCTCAATGATAAATACATTAGCATTTGAAAAATAAACAGCTTAGAGAATCCTTTCCATAAGAGAGCTATTAAAAAGCAATTTCTTTACCAGGGAGAAATACTGCTGTCAATATACAAGCAGCCTTGCTTCACAGTTCATTTTGGTGTTTATATTATGGTTATTTTTCCTATTTCTGTTCATCAGCAAATCAGCTTGATAGATTAATTCTTTTTTGAGAGTCGGTCTTAGTCACTGGAGTCTGTTCACCAAGAACCATCTGTTCCCCAAGACTTGCCTCCCACACACCATGGTAGAATTACGCCTACATCCAGTTTCTTCTATTAGGAAAGAAACGACTGTAACAAGCTAGGTGACATGAGTCCCTAGGGAGACAACACAAGAACTCACATCTTTGTTCATAATTATTATAAAGCAATACCCATTACTCAAGGACTGATCCTGGAGGGTAAGTGAACCTCCCTACTCTTCCCTCCCAGTGAGAATTTCATCCTAGGAATGATCCTCCAAGCCACAGTGGTATAATGACAAACAAAAAATGAGGAAATCTTCCCAAGTTCTGTTTGCCAGTCACCTGAGAAACATTTAGGAGAGAAAATGTGGTGTTTTGATTCTCTTCCCCTTCATGTATAACGGAGACGGCCTGATAACACAGCCCATGTCAATGTGTGGTCAGAGCCAATGGGAATAGCTCCACTGACACCAAGTATTCCAGATGAGGACATGGCTCCTATTTTAATTTGTATATGAAAGTACATATTGATGGCTTCCCTGCAGCAAACCACTTAGGGAGGGCAGCTGGCCCAGAGGTTGACACACTGACCCGGGATTTAGGTGAGGATTTCCCTGCTCCAGCTCCCTGCTCCATATTGATTGCTGATTCCCACTCTCTCGCTACAGTACCAAAAGGTCAGGAGCTGTGCAAGAAGTGGGAATGGGGAGCGACTGAATGGCAGCCCTTCCTGCCCTCCCACAGCTTGGGGCCTGATTCCATCGAGTGTGTTTGTCGAATGAGTTAGGGGCGATGTCCCTCAAATCCCTTCCTCTGCCTCCAGCCTTTTCATCATCATGCAGAAGTCACCTAATCTTTCTGACTCAGACTCATCCCATCTACCTTACCTAAGTAGGTGTCTGGGAGAGTTTAATCAGATTAAACTGAACGAGCTAACAGATCTATTATGAAGGCATCACCTCGCATAAAATCCATTACATCTGCCAAACGACAGCAACTGAGTGGGAGCCTCATCCCAAGTGCAGGACACAGCCGGGCAGAAGCTGGACTGGCATTCAGGGCCCAGGGTGAAGTGCACCCTGGGTAGCTGTCACCTTCACTTCTGTCACTCAAGCAAGAAGTCAAATTGCCAAACTGCAGTGGAGGAGAGAGTGAGTAAATACACACCTTGCCTTCGACAGAACAGACTCACTCCTGGGAAGGAGAGAGAAAGGGAATTGCTGTTTTCAGATTAAAGACAGCACTCCTCTCTCCCTTCACCCACACAGCATTTTCACTCAGTCCCTGAAGTGACCTACTGAACCAGCTCCCTGGAGGTGTGCTGCTGGCCTTAGAGAAAGTCTCATCTCTGAACAAAACGCTAATCCTTTCAGAACAGAAATGGCATTTCTTGCCACTTCCTCTTTTCAGTGCTGCAGCTCAGAAGCCCTGGCACCTTCCAAGTGCATGAGCTCAGCTGTGCCTTTGGAGCTGGGATCCATCTAGCCTCGCTGGTAGAACGACAACTAATGAAAAGAAGGGAAAAGGACCACTGAGTAAATTAAATGCAGCTCCTGTTGGGGGATGGGAGTACAAAAGCAGGTGTAGGCAGGGAAATTATCCAGAGGCACAAAAACTACCGTGCAAGAGCAGAACTAAGATGTGTTTGATTTGAGCCACCATCTGACAAGAGCTACAAGAAATGTTTCAAAGACAGACATAATTCTGCAAATTACATCCTCCCAGTCAGGTCTCATCATGGTTTATAGAAGGAAGGGAGTAGTTTAAGTGTTTCATTTACAACATTATCTTCTATATATATTTTACTTATAATATGTATTTTTAGCCATATAAATGTTTAGTACAGCTTGAAGCCTCATTTCATTGACTAAACATCATACATAATTAATTAAAAAGTCTAGCTACTATTTAGTAACATACTCTTTCCTTCTTCAGTGCTGAATTACTTTCACTGAATGTTCCCTTTCCTGCACACTGAGCTTATCTTACTTCGGGTTTATTTATTTTTAGCATCGATGTCTCTCGCCACTGTGGTTTCATGTTCTGCTGATTCCCCTGATGCCAGGGATTTGAACGTCTATTAGTTCCTGAACAATCTGCAGACAAGCACACAAAGCTGACTGCTTTCCTAGAGAGCACCTGCATTCCCAGGAACTCGCTGCTTCCATGGGTGCACAGCCCATGGAAGGCAAACTGAAAGAGGATGGTCTCAAAGTTCTATGAGTGGCCAGGGAATGACACTGATTAAATGTCCCTCAACCTTCCAGATTAGATATTTGGCAGAAAGGAAAGAAGGGTAGCTGAAGGTCTCCAGACATATATTTTGGGTACCAAATAGGTTTTTTTATTAATTATTCCATTAATACCTAACTATTACATAGCCTTTTTATTCAGTAAGTTCTTCATAAAGAGCCATACAATTTTTCACAGGAGGAAACAGACACATAGATTTGAAGTGACTTACCCAAGGTCACATAACTGGAAGGAGAACGTGTCTATTTTAAAGCCCTTTAAGAGGCAATATGCCTTCCTTAACCAAGTGCTTCTGTCCTGAGAGCTGCCATTTGAAGGCCACATTAATATCAAGATTTTCGTACTGACTCAAACTCTAATCTATGTTTAAAAAAAATACAGCACACATTAAGGATTGGGAATATCATCTCTCTGTAACTGGAGCGTAAGAAATTCTGTTTAATAAAGGCAAGATTCATTGGGGTGAGTAGTAAAATCTTGGGTAACAGGCTTGTGGAAAAATCTGTTCTGTTTTGTAGGTTCCATGTGCCCTCCTCTGACACTGTTCACTGCTTTTCAGTCCTGTGCTGGGGGATCACAGGCCCCCAGGGAGAAGGAAGGGAGAAGCACATGGGTGAGGCAGAGTAATGCCAATCCCACAGAGTATCGGCTCTGGGAAAACATGGTGTTAACTGGAGAATGCCTCTTGCCTCCAAGCAGGCTGGGAATATCACTCTTTCCAGCTCCAAGCTTACAAAGAAAGAAGATACAAATAACTGCTTTGCTCTTCATGCCTTTCGCCCCCACCACAAACGGCTTTTGACCTGTTTTAATCAGGAGCTAGCATTTATCTGGAGGAAAACTGCCTAGAGGTAGCAATCCTGGTGTGTCCACAGAGTTAACACAGATAGGAAGCACAGAAATTGCCATTTGGTGATCCAGGGGTTTCACCGAAACAAAAGGGAAGCAGTAAAAATTGTCCTCAGAGGACACAGCTGAGAGGGACCGAAGAGTGAGAGATGTGTGACCAAAGCAGACACTGGCACATGAAAAAAATAGATGGATAGCAACTAAGGTGGAAAATCAAAAGAATCCTCTCTGCAATGCACAGATGAGCACAGAGGCAGCTGTGTCAGCTCTCGTTTGAGGCAGTACAGATCCCAAATCAGCACTGAAATGGTACATGAAAAACACTTACAGAAACAACCTCAGATCTCAAAAGCACCTATTGAAGAGCTTTTCATAGAGTCCATCTTGTGCAGACGGATGGATGACACACAATTGGATTAGGCTAAATGTATATCACTGCTATAAACAGCAGCAGGGAAGCGATGCCTCAGGATTGCTGGTGCTTGTTTTTCCATGTCCACCCCAGCAGGAGGTTAATCGTTACCACAGACATCAGCAAGGCTTCGGTTTAGCCACACTTTTGGGCCTCTAGCACCAAAAATGTTTGCTTGGTCTTGCAATAGTTGCTCAGTCAGCCCCTGCTCTTATCCTAAATAATGAATTCATCACATTCTCTAAAATCTGGAACCTCCAAGGGAAACTACTAACACTACATTTTATTTTGGCAAATTACATACAGTGCATTTCTTCTGCAACTGATTCTGTCCAGCACAAAGGGTAATTTCACAGCATGTATTTCTGTGTAAAAGTTCGGACTTCTATCTAAATTATTTGCTTTCTCCTACTGTCACTGGAGAAATGTTCACCTTTGAATCAAAACCAATGCACAGATTCACAGGAACACAGAAACATACCCCATGTGCACCTACTTCAGGTTATTCCATGGCACACATGGAGAGTTAGTATCACATAGAATTGGCTTCTCAGTTAAACTGAAAATTTAACATGAGAGAATTTGGTTTTCAGCCCAGTTTCCTAGGAGACGTTTCCAGCTGCTATTGGTAGAGGTTACAGGTTGACTGTCAAGCCCATGATTTCCTTTGTTCCCGGTCCATCAGTTTGATTTCTTTGATCATCTGGTCTTCCCTACTGAAATACATCTAATACAGGGGAAAGGGTTTCTTAATACATGCAAAATAATCAGTATTTCCCAAACAGCCTCCCCAAAAGAAAGACACAAAGCGGTAGCAGTGATTAAAGGAGACTAAATGAAATTATTTGAATTAATTGAAAACATGATATCCAGATTTGTATATGTTCAAGTCTGCACAATGTTGATAAATATCTGCTAGAGATATTTATCTCTACCGTTTTCACTATTCTACAATTTTACTATTTATCCCTAACAAGCAGATGGGCTTCCACGTTGCCATTTACAAGAGTACAAACACATTCTGAAAACAAAAACGAAACAAGGAAGAATTTACGAACATGTGCACAGGTTTTTAAAAGAATGTGCTGTTACTTAGATGAGATTTTATAACCCTTTAGAACACCTGCATTTTCTAAAATTAAAGCATTACAGACAACGAGGACTGCAGAAAATCAATCTCCAATGTCACTGCTCTTTGAAGACAAGAGGCAAAACACATTGGAGTGCATCTATAGGAGAGAAAACAGGTCCCAGACCCTCAGACAGCACTGACATGGGCACAGTGCCTTGGTCTGGAACCTTCCTGGCTTTGTTTCTTACCAAAAAAAGTGATTACTACAGAGAAAGAGAAAGCAGCTGGATACTTTCATGCACACAGAAATGAAGCCTTGCTTGTAGTGCTTAATGAGATTATACAGACTCGAAGATATATCACTGCTTCTGTTTCTGCTTCTGTCATTACTCGTGCTTCTGCTCGCTCTTTCTTTGTGCCTCGGCAGGGAAAAATATGGGCAGCTGTGGTGGTTCCCCTGTTCTTTCCTGGTGGAAGGAGATTGGACCCCTCTCTTCCTCCCAGGACACTCACATGAGCTCAGACTGCACTATTTTTGCAGCTCCTACCTGTTCCACAACTGCTGTAGTGGTAGAAGGCTGGTATGGCTCTTTTTAAGGACACTATTAATAACATCCTTCACACACTAGAGACAATTTCTAGGAGCTATTCCCTCTATGTCCATGGAACACCCAGCCTCCCTCCTAAGCTGTTTCAGTCATAAAATATGGGCATACAAGAGGGTATTGTATTTCTGGGGATTTTTTGTTTAACAGCTGTAGTTCATCTCTTCCTGGTCTGCAATGTGTTCTTCTCCAGCAGTGCCTGGCACTGCAATTGCCCCAGCTCCTGCTTTCTCTGCTGCTCTCTACCCGTCTCAACTGCACACTAGTGAACACCCTCCTCTGCTTTGTATAGCATATATGTAATTTAAAAAGCTCAAAATTTCCCTTCTCGGCCACAAACAACAATTCCAGTGTCCTTCCATCCTACTTTATGGGACTTCTTCAGCTCATGCATCCAGGCAATCAGGAGCAGAGATTAAGGACTGTGCTTTCTGTGAGTAACTGGGTGATGACCCAGGCCTAATAACCTAAAAACTGCAGCAGAACATGCCCTGCTTGTGCAAAAAGCACAAACACTGACGCTGCTACGAGCCGAACCTGCCCTTGTGAAATGGCCTCCTTGATTCCCTTTAGACATCCATCGTTTTGGATTACTAAGATAAAGGTGAAACTTTTCCAATCATGGCATTGAAACAGGAATGCCAGAGCATCAAAAGGGCCCACCTTTCTCTCCTGAACTGAACTATCTGGAGATATTACACTATTATGAAAAAACTGTGGGTAGTGTAAGAGCAGTATAATCGTTTGATACTAATCAACACTGAAATTGTTAGAGAAATAGAAAGCTGTCATTTCACTTAAAGCCTGCAGCAAAATTTGCTTAGTTGACAGTGAACATTACAAAGGCTCATTTATTTTATGCATTTCAGTTCTCAGCACGACACACCTTTTAGCCAGGGATGTGAATGTATTTGCAGTGTACCTCAGGAGATGAAACATATCCATCAACAAATTCCAATGTTTATTTATGGTTAATATTTTACAGCAATAAACACCAAATACATTCCTCTCTGATAAGATAGCAATCTGAGGGCAACACCTTCCCTTTCAAGGCTCCCAGTAAAATGATAACCTTTGAAACTCATCAGCTGCCTAATGTAAAAACTGAGAACTGTCTCCATCAAGCAACTCAATAACTGATTTCTGTGACTACAACTTCTCATTATGGAGATAGAGATACCACCTAAACGACTTCCAGAAAGCCAAAAGCAAACGTGGGGTTAGCTCAGCATATCAAGGCACTGATGTGAGGAAGTTCTGCTGAGAAGTCTTTCCAGGAGCAGAGATTAAGGACAAATCCCAAACCACAGAGCACTACTGTGGTTGGTATCCATGGGCTGCATGGCTACTGTACCTGCAGCACACTTCAGATATGAACTTGAAGAGAGGCACACAGAAAACTCTTTCCCCAAGAAAAGGAGAATAAGCAGTTAATCCCATTTGGGAAAAGGGCAGGCACTCAGGAATAAGAGGTTTGTATTACGCTGAGAAGGAGAAAAGATACACAGAGGCGTATGGAATAAAGGACTTTGCTTCCTAAAGGGAGACGGCCTTTAAGATCAGCTGGTCTAGTGAACGGAGTCCCTGCATGGCAGAGGGTTGGAACGAGATGAGCTTGAAAGTCGCTTTCAACCCAAACCATTCCATGACTCTATGATTTTCCTTCTGAACATCCTATCAACTATCAGAGCATTAACTGTGCAGCAATGGCCAGCCCAAATCCAAGACACAAGATGTAAGCTCATTTCTTCCAGCTTTCTTGGACCACACTTAAAGTCTGGATTGCTGGTAGGGAAGAGTGCAGCTCTACCACCCTGTTTAAAGGATGACCACTGAGACTGGGAAAAGGAGCTGTGGAGGTGTATGTTGGTGAGGAAAGGGCACCAGGAAGCACTGTTGACCATCACCCAAAATGCGGTGGTGATCCATCTTAACCAGAACATGCAGTCATCAGGTCCTGAATATCAGCAAATTCACCTCTAATTTTACCCCTTTCTGCATCTGAGATGATGGGCTAAAACGGCAAAGAATTTACTTAGTGTTGACTGTACTTGCTCAGGTACATGGGAGGGACAGGTGACTGGACAATTCTGGGAGCTGAAGGAGATATGCAAAGATGGGACCGAGCAGATCATGGCTGTAACGATCTACAGATCATTAAACAGAAATTAGCAGGAGAGCTACACACAGGATTTGGCTCCGAGTTGACTTGGAATAGGTGCAACTAGAATTGCTGATGATTGAGGGATGTTGTGATCAAAACCTTCCCTGGGGATTTCTGGGCTCAGTGGGAAGTGAGGAAGTGGGTTGCTAGGCCCCAAGGCAGCAAATCCTGTCAGAAGGAAATGGAAGAATAGCGGAAGGGCAGAAAGAATTATAATCTTCCAAGCTGCAAAAGGAAGGGCCAAAGGGCCGAATTTTAGAAGGATGACAAAATGATTTACTGCTTCTGTGCCCTATGGAAGCTCAAGGTCTCTGTGCTGCTAAGAATGGTTACTGTCCTCTCACTCACTGTACTGTGCACATGAAAAATTTGACAGGGAAGAATCTAATTACCATTCCCTAAAGGCTCAGAGACTCTCCATTGATAAAACTCTATCAAAATCATACAGACACTACATTAACAATTCTAAACTGCAGTAAACTTGATTTATTCTGTATTCCTTTCCTGTTCAGGCTGCAGTGTACGGAGTCCTGATGCCCTTCGGACATCACCACCAAAACCAGCCCATTGCCTTCAATCAGTTTGTATTTCTGTTCACTGTGAAACAGAAACAAGCAAAATCAGTACTCAGGATTTGTGGCAGACATCAATCTTTTAAAGGATCAGGTTTATTTGGTCAAAAATATTAGAATGAGACTAATGTCTACCAAGAACATGCCTAAATGTATTTTTAGCACATATAAACCTTCATATACAAGAATTGTTCCCCCCTCTTAACTTCCATGACTTGATCTCTTGCACATCCTTTCTCAGTGTAAACCCTTTAAATGGATTATATTTAAAGAACCACTTATTTGATTCTAGGAAGAAAAGCTAAAGCAATATTTTGGCAGTTGTTTCTAAAGTGATTAAAATCTTCTATTTATTCTACACAGATTAAAAAAAGGATGGTCATTTATTTTGCTAATTGATAAGAAATGGTAAGGACTAGAACTTTAAACTGGTGGAAACACAGAAATTAAAAACTCATTGTCCTTTCTTCAATGGACAAAGCAAGAGCCCTGTGCAGAGAAAATCCCTTCCTTGAGGAATGTGTATGATGACAACATGTAGGAGATGGATGAACCAAAAAGGATGGAGATGAAGAAGAGAGTCTTGTCTCTCAGTCCTCTGAGCAAGTCTGTATTTTCCCTCCTTATCTTTCTGGATATGCCCAGCGATGTTACACATCCACTCTTCAAATTCTTATCTACAATACAGATTTTCTCTGCAGGCTATTTCTATGTTTCACCACACTCTTTATGACATTAATAGTTACATGTACATGTATTTACTTTTCTCTGCCCTTTCTGGAAAACAAAACAAAACAAAAATCCAAACAAAACGCCCCCCAAACAAAAAAGAAAAAAAACAAACAAAAAACCCCAGACCAACCAACCAAAAAAAAACCCCTCAAACTCATCTCAGCTTTTTTACTACCTCAGAAATAATAAAATAGCAAATCCTTATTTTCACAGAGAAAACCCTTGGGTATCTTAGACAAGGCACGCTGTGGGTTTAGGACTTAGATCTCAAAAAGATGCATCACTCTCCTGATATGTGGAGAGAACGTGACATGGGAAGTAGTTAAGTGACAATGAGTGATATTTTACAAGAAGTTATGAGCTCCACCTCCATGTACTTAGAAACTTGGGTAACTTGGATAGTGTACCTGGAAAGCTGAGTTACACCTCGGGCATGAAGTTTGGTAGAGAAACCAGCTGGCAAGAGCATATTTGGACAAGAAGCCACATGAATGAGTTCTCAAACACATTCTAGGTATCTCTGACAGGGCAATGTGGAATCCTGTGGCTGTGTAAGAGCTTCTACCCACAGCATGGGAATAGACTTCACAGCTTAGTATTCTAGCTAGGGAAGTTTAACCCTGCTCTTACAGGTCTTTGGGTTAAAAAAATCAGAACTCATGAGACACAAGCTCCTTGCTTGCTTTCTGCTGACACAGGTCAAATAAACCTTGCTCCAGGAAAATGCCTCAGCAGGTGTTTTATTTAAAGCACATTTGTTGAAATGGGAACTCACTGCAAGTTTCATATGAGCTTTCGACACACTGCATCTGCAAGTTGTACATCTGGTTCATCCCACATTAAAAGAGGGAAAACAATTTTCATTTATTTGACAGAAGAGGTAGCTATCATTAATCTAGATATTTAAATAGTCGTCCTGAAGGAAGATATGAAGTTTTGATATCTATCTCACATCTTCCCAAGTCCCTCTTCAGCTTTCTCACAGGCCTCCTTTAGGCACTGGAAGGGCTTTGTCTTTCCTAACCTGCTCCCTGGGTGGCTGAAATCCCCCATGAGGACCTGGGATTTTGAACATGAATATTAAGTGTTGTTAATGGCACTGCCTCTGTTTTAATCCCTTTGCTGCCAGCCACTCATTTGCTTCACTATCACCAAGTGCAGTAATTCCTGTGACTTAAACCACCCTGCCAGTGGTGTTCTGAGGAAGTTGGAAGAACTTATCTCACTAAAGTTTGTTTAGGGAGTGACCTCCGGAACACAGAAACTTCCTTGTACTCAACTCCAGCAGTGGCAGGAGAGTAAAAGCCAAAGGATGTATAAAAAGACTAAGATTGCTACCAGGACTCAGCAGCTCAAGAGATCCAGAACAGGATTATTTCTCTTTCTCTTCTCCAGCTACCTAAGTTAGGTATCACTTATGACAGCACTGCCAGTTAGCAGTAGATAGTGTGGTGTAAGAGTGCACTATAGCCTGGAGATTTTTATTTAACATATTAAACAGGGCGAGTTCCCAGATAAACTCTTAGGGAATTCTACTTATAAGTGGCCTCCAGGCAAAGCATGAACTATTAAACTCTTGCAGTCTGACTGTCCAGCCAGGTTTCTTTTCCCCATCTTGACTATAACATCATTATCTGCATTTTGATGGAGACAACGCTGAAAGCTTTGCTGATGTCAAGGTAAAGGATAGCCATGGCTTTTCCCTCATCCACAGATTCAGTCATTTTATCACAGAGCAGGACCAGATTGGTCCAGCTAAGCGTACCAAGGGTAAATCATAGAATCATGGTTTAGGTTAGAAGGGACCTTAAAGATCAGAGACAGGACACCCACAGCTCCTCTGGGAAACCTGTGCCAAGGCCTCACCACCCTCACAGGAAAGGATTTCTTCCTAATATCCAATCTAAACCCACTCTGTTTCAGTTTGAAGCTGTTCCTCCATGTCCTGTCACTCCAGGCCCTTGTAAATAGTCTCTCTCCATCCTTCTTGTAGCTCCCTTCAGGTACTGGAAGGCTGCAATTAGGTCACCTTCTCTTTTCCAAATCCATGTTGACCTTCAAGTCACCTCCTTCTCCTTCATGTACCCAGAAAAGTGTCAAGAAAATTCACTCCACGATTTTTTTTTCAGGCACAGAAGTGAAACTGCCTGGTCTGCAGATGCCTGAATTGTCCCTCTTGCCCTTTCTGACAATCAGTGCAGCATTTGCCCTTTTTTCCAGCCATAATGTCCTCTAAAATCTAGAAATCCTGGAGGCTTCTGAAATAAATGGAATACATAGTTCTTCATGCTCTCTTTGCCCCTGTGGCAAAGAAATTTGCTGCAAAACACACACACACCCCCCCCACCCCGTTCTAGTAAAGCCAACTTCCTGGAGATCAAAGCAAGGGCAGCAGCTTGGGAATTGTCCACATCCAACGGGGAATCAACCATCAGGGAGACAGCATGCCTCCAAGCATGGATACACCGCAGTAAGGAACACATCAGAATTTTTCACAGGTTATTTCCTTTCTGCAAGCAACCTCCCCCAAGACAAATCTACCACTAAAATGTTTTTCCCTGCTCCCCCACTGAAAATTTTGTCACGCTTTGTATTGAAATGCCCTTTCCAACGGTGAAATTATTTGTGGGGGGATAGTTCAGGCGGTCAATTCCTCGGGTGTGGGCACACATGCAGTGCCACAAGTAGCACAGTTGTATTTACCTGGTCTTCTGAAACACCAGCTTATCATTTGAAGAATGATAAACCCTTTTCCTACCCTCCTGCACCCCTATTGTTATGTTCTCACAGCCTACTTTATACTGGAATACCTTGAAGAGTAAGTGAGGTACTTCTAAAAAGGTTTAAAGAGGTCAGACTGAGATGTGTTACAGAAAGGATCATGAAACTTTTGAGTGAAGAGTCTAATTACACATATTTACAGTGTGTTTGTCTTAGCACGTTTTGATATAACTTTAATAAATAAAACATTAGTATAAACTTGAAACCACTACAGAGCCCTAATTTTTGCAGATGCATTCACTAGCAAAAAGAGAACCTAAATAACTTACTTCTTGCTTCATCCAAAGGGGAAATTTTAAATGTCATGGAAAAAACTGTCAACTGACTAGAAATTTTTGCTGTAATTTACAGCTCTACTTCTGCAATTATAAAAATAAAAACCCCTGAAATAGTTAAAAAAGTGTATGGTTAATTTGGGAGAGGTTGTCCCAAAATATTTGGGAGTTTGGGTTTTTTTCCCCCCTCTTTTTAGGGCCCTGGGGTTGGAGCTCCACCAAAGCAATCAAGGTAATTAAACAAAAATGTGCATTTTGTTTGTCCTTACCCATGTTTTCTTTGCCAAAAAACGTCTGAAGGGCATTTTTCCCCACTCCCTATCAGTAAAATCTGACTGTTCACCATAAACATTTGATTACATAGATGAAGTACTCGTAGTACTATACACAACTGTAATCCCAGTAATGCCCAGCTTGGAGACAGATCCAGGCTCTTGTTTTGCTAAGCTCAGCAGTAGTTTGAAGGCTTGAAAACACATTTTAGTGGTCTGCAGATACAAAACCAAAGTAAGAGACCTTTGTCCCTAAACTAAGCTAAGAAACCCCACTTTTAGGATGAGATGGCAACAAACGGAGACACCTGGCAGAGTAGGCAAGAAAGATGAGAAGAAGACATAATAATGCAGATCAGAAGTACACACACAGTTAGTTAGTATAAAAGGTTTGTTTGTTTTTTAAACAAGCAACAAGCCAATGTTTGTTTTTGTTATAGATATTTGCTATTTCTACTGCAGCAGTGTCCAGAAGTCCCATCCGGACATAACACGCTCAGTCCCTGCTTTTAAATCTTGATGCAATCAGACATTGACTATCCCAAAGCTTCGTGTATGAGAAGGAGATCACACTAAATTTTCTCTCTCATCTAAATCACGCCCGTAAATAATTAGTCTTACACTTGGAAAAACTAATCCAATTCAGTCTGTATCAACACAAGACAAGATCCTGTTAACTGTTCAGTGGCACCCACTTTGACACAACTCCCTGAATTTAGGATAAAACAGACCCAAACTGCAGCACAAGACTGGTGCACCAGTGAAGACACACCAACCTTCTCCAGTGAAAACGAGTGGAAGCTTAGAGTAACTGAACAAATATAGGATCAAAAATCAGGTTTAACAGTTTTCAACAGAGTGCATAAGGCATGCCTTGGTTTTAAAAATGTTTAGTTAGACTAGCAACCCTTTCCCTATGCCACCTCCAGATCAAATGCAAGTCAGGTCTGAACAGCAGGCTCTGCACAACCACCTCCACAGTCCAGAGTGTGGCAGTGAATCATCCCTCTTCCCAGAGTTAACAGGGCTCCCCTCTGCGAAGTCAGACCAGTTCACCCTGAGCATTCGGCCGCAGTCAGTCCGTTGCTGTTCACAGCCACACCATCGCTCACGCCTCACTATGAACGGAAGAGCTGCCTCGCTTCAAGAAGCAAAATTAATTTACAACACTAATAATACTCTTGCTCCCAGCTCCCTTTAAAGAAAACAAAGGGCCTAATACAAGCCCCCAGAAAATTACCAAAACTCAATTTTCGTACTTGGGTTCCTTGGCACAATTCAGACATTTCGATTTGTGTATGCAACGATGCGAGTCAGAACTTCACGGTTTTTTAAAGCAATCTCCTTAATACATTTGGCAGTTCTTATGGGTCTGGTAAATGTCATAAAAACAGTAGGTTGGATTTGCCAGAGTAAACTGCAGTCAAAGGTGACCTTCAGCCACCTTTTAAGCTGTGTGATCCTTTGGAAGATGGATTTTAGGACCAACTGTGGGACACCCAGAAGATCAAATGCTCTGGCTTGCGAATATCAAGATGCACCACTGTGTCACGAGTGGGAGCTCTCTCAGAGGCCCAAAGGCTCGGAGTATTCCCCTCCCATCTCCCCAGTATTTCAATGACTTTGTTTACCAATGACCTATCCAGGGATCAGGTTTTGACTGGGAAGCCAAAACAGAAGTTTAAAGATTCTGCCCACTATATTTAGAATTTCTTCTTAAACTGCCATGTTTTGTTCACAACAAACTTTTTATTTCTTTGCAAGGTCTTCTGACATAAAATTGGTCCATCATTCAATCACAGTCTGCTGCCAGAGAAGAAAAAACACCGGTAATGAAGGTCAGAGTTAAATTAGGAAAACAACAAAGCTTTCTTTAAGAAAAAAATGGAAGAAGCAGTTGGGGATAGAATGGAATAAAATCAGACACAAAGGGTAAAACATGAGTTAACTTTATATTGTATTGAATGACCAAATAGCCAATTCTGCTCTGACTGATAGCTCCACTGCCAACCCATCTCAGAAAAAGATGAGCCTTTGTTCTTAACTATGATTTACAGGCCCTCAGAGGTTGTCTGAGGTCAGCTGTCCTTATTCAGCCCCATTTCCAAGCAAAGAACCCACGCCCGCAGATGAGCTTCCGTACACGACCAGCTCCGTCGGCGTCCAGAGCGGTTCTGGAGTGCAACAGCCCAAAAAGGAATTGTGCCAACTCGCACACATCAAGAGCCAAGTCCCGGGCTCCAGCAAAACGACAAACATTGTTTAAAAACATGTTTGCTGAAGGCCTTGTTGGTGAACGGGTCACTTGGCAAAACTGTGAACACAAAGCATGCTGTGTAGCTGCCTAAAAGCTCGGCTCTCCTGCGTGCCTGAGCAGAACCAGGATCCAGGAGAAATCGGCGGGTCACAAAGGATGCCCGACAGGACTTCTCTAATGATGTTGCTCCATGGCCTTGCTGCCAGCAAAAGCTGCTGGGAAATGGCTCTGATTTCTGTTACTGATGTAAACTCTCATTTTCTCTTCAATGCTCTTTGTGCTTTTCCCATCCTCTTTGAAAATGCTATGCTGAACTCCACCATCCCTCTTCCCTGGACACGTTTCCTCCATTCCTCTAATGCATGCTCTCTCACTTCCTTGACCTTTTCCTCTTAGGATACACTGACAGCAGTGGTGGTGATGCTGAAAGCTCTCTCCTGGCCAGGAGAGACATCCAAAAAGGCACAACTTTCTGGATGGAGAGACCTGGCATAAAAGTAAATTTTGTGGATTAGAGAATCTAAAGCTTCCCCTCAGTCACTTGAAAAAACATCTAACATTAGGATACTATTTCCATTTCCAACTTGACACACAAGGTCAAGTTCAGATGCAATCACATGGGAAAGGAGGTGGGTGAGAGTCAGAAGGAACAATAAAACAATTAATTCTTGGCTTCCAAACGCAGAAACTGTCTAGCTTGCTTATGCTCCGAGGCTTTTAGGCTGGAATCGGTATTGGTTTCCCAGATACAGAAGAGTGATTAACTGCATTTTCACCTCTGTACCAAACGCTTTTTCCTATGTTTAAATCACTGTCATCTGAAGTTGAAATACTGGCAGTGAAATCACATTCATACATGCATTTTTTTCTATAAGAAACACAATTATCCAGAACAAAAAGAAAATCCACCAGAATGCCATATAATTGAAAGGACAACTTGTAAACTACTTATTTGGGCCCATCACCTCTTTGAAATCTACCCTTCACAAGATAATCAACCACAGCTAAATGAAGATACCAAGACAAATTCTACTGATTCCAGGAACTGGGCCTTGGCCACAAATCAGAAAGTATGTAGGCATAAATGCAAATTCAAGCAATGCTAGGAAGATCCTTTAAAGCTGTGGCTCAACTGCAATCTTAGTTTGCTAACTCGCTTATAAGATTCCCTCTTTCTTCTGTATGACACCCTTGCACATTAAAGAAAAAATATTGTGAAGTTACAGGCTCTAAGTGTCCCAAAATATCACTGCTTATGGAGCACTAAAGATGCATTTCATTTTGCAGACAGTAGCAAATGCAGCCTAACTGCAACCTCTAAGCTGTTACTGGCAAGAGGAAATCTTATTCTTGAGGGGTTTTGAAATTGCATCATTCTCAAGGTACTGCCTTCTCTTTTGCTTCAAGAGTTGAACTTTTATTTTGTCACTTATCAGCTGGCAGCATCTTCACTGCAGCCATCACCACTAACAAATCCCTTGGGATACCCACCACTGAATAAAACAAAAACGGCTAGCTTGGAAGAGAGTGCCTTTGTGCATATGTGTGCATTTGTGTGTATACAGATATGTATGTTTTAATTGGGCCGCACAGCACAGTTTTGTGTTGGCTGCGTAAGAAGCTTGTCCATAATGTTCCTTGGATAAAATGAGGTCTCTGACCATCAGGGTTCTCAGAGAGCAGCACAGTATTAGCCATGATATCTTTACAGATTTAGCAGAATAACTGAATATTTATATGTGAGACATGTGCATGTCTCAGATATCTCATGCAAAACTGAGAAAATTCTCCTTTGTTTTCAGCTTTAACTTTACTGCATGAGCAACACATGCATTAGCATACAATTGGCTATAGGGATTTTTCTGGGATGCTTGTATTTGAGGCTCTGTGTTCTCCCCTCGAGGTGTTGCTGTTTAGATCATGATCTACTTGACATCATCAAGCAATTTTAAGGGAAAACAACTCAACCAAACAAGAAAAAACAACTTCTGAAAGCTGATGGCTTAGTGTGATTCTAGTCCAGGCCACAGAAACGTTGCATGAAACCAAGAAGTAAAGACAGAAGTGAAGGGCAGCTTTTACAGATTGCTCTGCAGGTGGTGGGTATGTGTGCAGAATGACACGAAGACAGAAACCATTAACCCCCTTGCTGTTGCAGCTGAGCAAGGAGGCACAGAGAAAGCTGAGCTCCACAAAACCATCTTGCTCTACCCTTCACACAAGGCAAATTTTCTGTGCACACACCTTGCAAAGATCCAGACTCTGCTGAGGTGGCGGCTGCTGCCAGGCAGGTGGCACCTGGTTGATGCTGGACCACCCTGCTTCATGCTGGCTTTCTCTTTTCAGTGGAAGGTGAGGAAAGTGACGTGTCAGGTTTTGACACCAAAACATTTTTATTCGCAAAATGAAAGACGAACACAGTTGAAAGTAACTGAGAGGCATTTTTGCTTCCAAGGACTTACTAATTTCAGAGTAATTCACCTTGTTTCTACAGTTTCATACAGCATTGTTTCTTGTTTTTCATTTAGAATCTTACGTCATTAAAACTTTCTTAATTTTATTGTGATTTACTGCATACCTCTGTACAACTGGAGAAAATTGAAAACTGCAGTCTGTTTTAAAAGAGTTGTCTTTACTGCTGTGAACACCCGCAGGAGCTGAGAGACTGAAGACAGTTTGCAAAGGTGGAGCAAACTGTGACCTCTCCTTGACAGTGGTAAAACTGAGGTTTGAATTCTGAACCATCTGGCAGAGCTTGTGACCTGCAGACAAACGGCATCCCCAAGGCTTGTGTGGGTTTCAGCAGCATTGCTGCTTGTGATAAAAGACAATGTATCACACCACTAGGTCATAATCCTTCCCAGAGCTTCCAGTACTGCAAGTTCTGCTTGTAAGGCACAGGATCAGCAGGAACCATGCTGATAACACCACAGAACTGCATCTCTAAGTGATCACGGACTGATGTTTCAGGGAGAGATTCATGCAGGAGTACAAGGAGAAGCCATGTAATAAGGGACCCAGCTTCCTCCAGTTGGAAATGCCTTTAGGGAGCTGGAGTTGTTTAGCCTGGAGAAAAGAAGGTTCAGATGGTACCTCATTGCTCTGTACAACTACCTAAAAGGAGGTTTAAACCAAGTAGGGGTCAGTCTCTTCTCCCATGTAACAAGTGATAGAATGGAAAGGAAACAGTCTCAAGTTGTGTCAGGGGAGGTTTACATTGGATATCTGGAAAAACTTCTCCACCAAAAGGGGTTATCAAGCAACACCACCATGTTCCATCAACCTAAAAACCTCATTATCCTGATCCACGTACATGCAACTCTGCAGTGGTCACAGCAGACTTTGAGGATGCTGCTCCAGATGGAGTGACACTGCTTTGGCATGGAGAACTTTTATTGCTTATGGTGGTGAGACGAGTGGGGGAGCAGACACAGGGATAGTCACAGGAGGTGGGAAAAGATAAATCTGAAATGATTTGGTGAAATTTATAGGGCTAAAAGAGGGCCTTGCTGGATGTTTGCAAATAAACACAGCACAGTTCACAAGGGAACACTGAAGAGGCAGAGGTGTCTGATTGCATCGAGCATCTGCTTTTTGCAGCGGTCAGGCCCATCCCAACGTGCAGTTCCAGGCAAAGCTTTGCAGGGAAGAGAAGGTCTGTCTGTAGCATCCACTGTAGCTACAAGGGCTGACTGTGGTGGGACAACAGCAAAAAGCAGCAGCATTTTACAGAATTTTTGGTCACACCCAGCGCCCCATTTTCAGCAGCCTCACAGCCTCCCCGTTTTCTCTCTGACTCATCAGAGACATTAGAAAGAGCCTTTTGCACTCCCCACTTTGACTGATCTTTCTAATTAGGAGCACTGAACAAATAGATCTGAGAAACAGCCTGGCAGCAGCAAGCAGCCTTGGTTCACTGCATGCAGGGCATGGAAAATGCTCTGCTCTCCCAGGGACAACGGGAAAGCTCCGATCAGTGACTCAGCATTAGCCCAGTAACTGCTCTCCAGGGAACCCAAGACAACCCCTCCAAGCATTCCTGCCTATTTCTGTGCACAGAGGGATCAGACAGCAAAAAGTGCTCCTTGAAACAATTCCCCCACCTCTGCTAAACACACACCTCCCATCAACTAACGATTATACAGCACGGTCGAGCTGTGCCTCGTGATCCACATCTCCAGACACACCCAGGCTGCAGCCAAGACTGGAATTTGGGGTTTTTTTGTGTAACAGCTGCGCTCTGTGCAATGCAGACGTGGCATTTCATTAGGCACAGGGTAATAGCTTGATTCCCTTAGGGACTTGCTGCTGGAAAATAGAACATCTCCTTTCATAAATAGGCAAGGTCACTGTGCTTATTTTGGATTTGATGCTGAGATAATTGAGTATCTGTTCATTATACATTTCATATTAATGCACTAATGCATCTACATGTAAAACTAATTTTACAAGACCTGAGGAAAGCAGCATTATATTACATTTCAATGTCTATTCAGCAACAGAATGTCAAAGAATTCTGATTGATGCCCAAACTATTTTTTGTATTTTACTTTTCATGTTGAATTCAGAAGTTGAAGAATTCCAAGCAATCAAGTGTTGAAAAGCACAAACGAAGCTATTTTGCCTGTTCACACTGCATCACCCTTTTGTAACTCACAGTTGCTTTTCTATTTAACAAGGAGTCATCTTCCAGCATATTCACATGAACATGACAGATCACAAATATGACACCTCAATGCTTAAACCCCTGTAGATATAAGGATAAAAGCCACACAAATTTCACAGAAATATATGAAAAGGGATCAAAATGCTAGGCAAGCTCTTTCAAAATATTTGTAAGTACTACCACAGATCAGGAGTCCCCAGAGGACCTTATCTGAAGAAACTAAACATTATGCACTGCAACTAATTCTGACCAATCTACTTCTCCACTTTCATCTTATTTAATCTCAAATACTAATTTTATCTCTTTGTTTGGAATATTTAGAAGTTGACAATCTGTTTTTCTTTATGCCACTGGTTCCTGGAATACTTCCTTTCAGGATGTGAAAACAAGGAAATCCAGAGGACAATAGCAGGTCAAAGCTAAATGTGAAAGAAGAAAGTGTTACTAGCAAAGTGAATGTGTCAGTACTGAAGATTACATAAGGTAGGACATGAAAGTAGAAATAAAGTATTTTCTCCTAAACCCAGATACAAATACTGTTTGGCATTAAATCCAGCAGTTTGTGGGGGAAAGGAATAATTTTGCAGTAGAGATTAGAAATTATATAGGTACCCATAAACAGTACACATAAACAAGAGAAGGGAGTTCATTCCGAATTTTCCTGCGGTTACTCTAATATATCTCATCAGAGATTGTGATCAGAAATTTCAAATGCAAATGTTGCCTAAAGATTTGGAACCAACTTTTGCTGCATTTTTATTTGTTATGTATCTCAGGGATTTCCCAAACTGGAGGATGCAAACCACAGCTGTAAATGAAAAGGCAGTCTCTAGATTGTGATGAACTGGAAAAGATCTGCAAAAATATTATGAATAAAGTTTCCTGCCCTCTTCATCCATCATTAAATTAAGTTAGTGGAATCTACAGTTTCACTTCTAGAAAATGAAATCCCCATGGCCGTCAACATTTTTACATGGAAAACATCTTTTAGGGGCAGGGTTTCTGCCTTGGGCAAGTATTTTTGAGTAATTTAAAAAAGATCAGCATCAAAAAGATACCTTCTTCCCTGAGAGGACCTGGATGACTTGTGAGAGTTTTTTTCTTTCCAAGGCTGCCGCAGCCTAACTTAGGGACCTGCCTCTTCCTTTTGTTCACCTGCAACACGTTGGAGCAGGCTGCCAAAGGTTCAAGGAGAGGTTATCAGGTCCTGTTTGCTGTTGGCATGTCTAAAACTGCTGATGCATGCTAGGAAGAAAAATGGGTACATCTAGTACAGCTGCACCAATAAAACAGCTACTAGGGAACCTCACCTAGAGTTAACGACACCACCAAGCTGAGCCGGCCAACTGAAGAGATAAGCCAGCAGTATTCACACATAAAATGAAAACAAAGCTTACAGAAGTCTTAAAGAACACCTAGGTTTGCCATTTGCTCAGTGTTTTGAAACACAAAAGGTGAAAGCACACACAAAACACACGACATTTGGGATTTTGCTGGCTGGTGATGAAAACCATTACCTACAGTCTTCAGTGATGAAAGCTGTAGGTGGACTTGGCAGTGTGAGATTAAGGGTTGGACTCAAAGACCTCAAGGATCTTTTCCAACCTAAATTATTCTATGACAGACTTGCAAAAAGCAACCAATGTGATTGTTTCCTTTTATATCGCTCACAAATTTTCCTGAATATGAGAACAATCTACCCAGCACACCAAAACCAATCAAACTGTTCTTGGATATACATAAGATTTTTCTAGCTTGATGCCTCAAAACATTAAAAGGAAATGTGCATGTTTTCTCCCAGACCTACTTGTCTCAAAGTCATCTATAGACCTATTTTACCTCTAACTTCTGTAGAAAGAGAAGGAGGATTCTTCCAGTCAAGTCTTGTTCAAACTTTTAGACCAATACTCTATAAAGAGAAGTTGACATTTCTCAGATTAATTCCAAGTAATTCCTTGCCTGCTAGGGCCAGATCTGTCCCTTCCTCTCATTTCACATCAGCTATGTACAAATTCACACTAGCATTAAGCATGAGCTTGAACTCTGGCATTTTTCATAGCTGGAGGAGTCTGAGCAAGTTCACAACCTCACCACTGGCTTAAAATCCAGAGGATCTTGAGAACCTTGAGGGCCTCAGGCCAAGTCCACTCTGGATAACTGGTATAGCAGTGTCTCCTTACATATTTCTACATTAAATATAGCAAAGGGCTTCGACATCCTTGCCACTGGACATCTTGATTTCCTCACTGGGATGGCAAACTAAAAGCTCCACAGAATCAAGCCACATGGGTGGAGGTCACCCAGGTCTGTTCTTCAGCTCACAGGTCTGCCCTAGCCTTTGTGTTCTATTGCAAGCACCCTTGGAAAACACCCTTCTCCAATGCAGCAGCACTTTTATCACTTCCTAGGCGAGGCTGAACTGGAGCTGCCATCAGAAGACGGCAGAAGCCCTCCTGTTCTGCAGCAATGCACTGACACGAGGCTTTGTCTAATGAAATTCACTTAATGCCACAATATGGGTGAGGAGCAGGGTGTGATGGGCTCACACTCAGTTTTACTTATGAATACTAATGTTCACATATTAAGTTTTGGAAGCGGGAGAGGAGAGGGGAAGAGTTTGTGAAAGCAAAATGCTGCTCTCCTTGCAAAAATTAAATATGCTAAGGTAACACGCTTCTGAAAAAAATAATTCTCACCAAACAGCAGCGCCAAAAGGAAGTAAAAACATTACAGTGGCACCTACTAAAATCAGACAGATACAGGCTCAGTCATGTACAATTTTTTTGGTTGTTTGTCTTAGACACAGCCAAAATATACAACAGTTACAGCAGAAGTCAGTATTTTGTTCTTCATGAATTGAGTAAAACAGAAGCCCTTTGTTTCACCCAGCTAACTGGCTTTCAGATTAGGTTCCAGAATAAACCACATAAACTTACCTTACACTTCAACATGTTGGCCACTCTCTCTTGCATTGACTGTCCAGCCTTTGGCCTGACAAGTATATAAACTGCTTTCACTTCAGGGCTGGAGCGCAGCAGTTTTTCCACCAGTACTTTGCCCATGAAACCTGTAGCTCCTGTGATAAGTATGGTCTTTCCATTGTAATAAGCTGAGACTGAAGACATGGTGCTTTCTTGTTCTGTCCCTTCCTGCAGCAGGTACCTGAGAAGATGCAGAAAGAAAAGCTTTAAAGGCTTTTGAGATAACCTTTTAGTCACCTACGGCACCTCACATTAGTTCAGTCTATGGCAATTTTAAAGACTATTTTTTAAAAAAGTCTTTATTGTGAAAATAAACCACAGAAATCTGAGAAACTTAAAAAAATCAAGCTCAGCCTTATCCTCCCTATGACACCAGAGCTGCACACAGCAGTCAAACATAGCTCGTGCTGTCCAAGGCTCCCAGCAGGAGATGCTCAGTGCAGTGCCGAGCAGTATTTAGCTGCTACCCTGTGAAGTGGCAGCCATGAAGATATGCAGCTATCCCTACAAGGCAAAGTAAAAAGAGATTTCCTCACAAACACCGCTGTATTTTCCACTTCAATTCCACTGTGCCTACGGCATTCCTTGTCAGCCGTCACTCATCGACGTGCTCAGTCTTTTCCCGTTGCCTTGGCTCGGGATAACACCATGAAGAAAGCTCTTCTTCATGGAAGATACAGTGCAATGACATTGCTCTGCACGACTGCAGTACCATGTGTAGGTCACCACCCCTTTATTAGCTGTTACGGCCAGAATTCATCCCAGTTAACCCTAAGGAGTGTGGATAGGATAGGCTTCCTCTGGAGAGTTTAGGTTGTCTGAACTCCCCCCTAGAGATGCACTGACATGACCAGGCTCCCACATGACGTGTCCCAGTTAAGTATTTTAATTAGATGCAATGGTTTCAGGCCTGTATGTCCCCAGCCATCCCGACTCAAACTCTTAAGTTGATTAAATGACAAAGGCTGGACTGAATCCTCTTAGAAAAGCCCCTCTCCCTATTAGCCTAACGGGGGCAAAACAACGATACTTGAAGTGTTGCAGATCACAGGAAGCACAAAGTGCACACTGCAAGGGAAAGGCTCATGAAAAATACCACTGAATGTTTTGAAAAATGCCTACTGAATTTGAAATAAAAAGAGACAGAACAGTAGAATGCTGTCAATCACGTATTCAAGAACCAAAACCAGATGAACTTCAGGTATCCCAGAAAAACTTCTTTTCCTCCAGTTCAGAGACACATGAACTAGGGAGTCAAGCCCAACAAAATATTGTCCTTCTTTCCCAATGTTGCCTGGGACCACAGCACTTAGCATCAAACAAATGAAAATCCACAAATTTCTTTATCCACAACAAATCATCAGGTGTAGAATCCAGTTTAGAAAGTGGGTCAAGCAGAGTAACTTCTGAGGGACACTATTTTACAAACTAATAGCTGTGGGTATTCTGGCTCAGTGAATTTGGTTATTAGCCTACTTTCAGATATGGTCTAGATTATAAATTAAATGAATGCAGAAGGCTCATCTAGGCCTATTAAAAACCTGTTCTTATTAAAGAGCTGGCCACTTGGGAAGTTAAACAAACAGGTTAAACTACTGGATAATTAACTTATTTATAACAAAATGTCACATCTCGTTCAGGTTTGGAAAAACTGACTCATATTGGAAGACTTGCAGAACTGGAAGCATCTGAAAGGCATGTAGGGCCAGAAGAAGGTACTAGTTTAGCCAGATATAGACAAAAGCCTTCAGAAATTTGGCACGACACATGCCCTGCAATGTAGAAAAATAAGGGAGAGAAGTCCTCAGTCACTAGAGGCCATGCAAATCCTACTGAACAACAGGAAACAGAAAGGTAAAATACAAGAACCACTTCCAGTCACTGCATCCTTGCTTTGAATTCATATCTCTAAAATCATATCTGCCCAAACAACGGTACATTTATAAAGTACTTTGCACCACAAACTTGGATATCACCACAGGAATTACTGTCCTTTCCACACTTCAGGAGTAGAGAACATTTCCAACCTGCATCCCTCAACATTACTGCTTTGCCTTATGGATATAGACTACTGCACAAATACCTGTTAAAGGCTTCCACGCGTGGACATCAATTTATTAGGCTGTTTCATTTGAGTTCCCTGTTTCAGTTACCCAAAAGGGGCTTCATTTGTTTTGACCAGATGTTCAAGGCCTGCTGGAATAGTAAAATAAATAAATCACACTACTTTGAAGTGTCCCTATAACTAACTGTGCAGCCACATTTCATTAAGTATTTCTGACAAGGACTACACACACGTAACTGACAGTTCTTCTCCGTCTAGTCTGAGACCATTTGGAACGTCTGATTCCAAAAAAACCAACAAATGTGCATCTCCAAAACAACAAGAGCATCTTCCAAGCCATTCTGGTACGATGAAAACGGACATACCAAACACAGCCACTGAAAAAACAAACTTCTAAGGCAATCAGCTGTTACTCTTGATTACTGGCTTAACCCTATAGGGTTAAAAGGGAAGAAAAATCACATCCTTTCTATTTTCCATAATAAAGCAGTCCAAGTTAAACAGCATAGAATTAGCAGGGCTAATTTCAGAGCTGGATCCAGTTGCTCAGGGCCTCGTCCACAATAAAAGGACACAAAGAATGAGGTTGTGTTTGCCTATTATGGGATCAGATATGTGTCTCCTTGCAGTACATTTATTTTTCCCTTTGCTAAGTGAGCTTCAGAAGAAAATACAAAAATCTTGTATCCATCTGATGCCGTGCTAATTATCAGAAAGAAAAATCTGTGAATTTGTTTAATGTGCACCAACAAATCCACGTTTGAGATCATGACACAAAAGCCAGAATGCTGCAATATGGTACATTCAGACAGATCCCTGAATCTCCACTGTTGAAGCAAATTTAAAAAGGCTTTTACTAGGTTCCAAATTCAAATTCAAAGGCAGTTTATAATTCAGGATTGCCAAGATATTTCCCTTTCAACTTAGCCATGAATTTTTAATTTTGTAGAACTACCTTCATTTTTTAATATTTTTCAGAGTGTGATTTGTTTTTTTCTGTTTTAACTGGTTTTGCTTGGCCTTTGTAAAGAAAGTACTGAAGAAGTTATGGAGATTTTAAGGAACCAGAGGATTTCTGAGGCCCAAGGGTGTGATCCAAGTGATGCCTGCTGACTTGACCCTTTGGAGGTCTACTTCGAAACAGAGAACTACACGCAGGCCTTTTTGACTTTTTACACTCCAATTGTTTCCTGCAGAAAGTTCTACTTTGCCTTTCATTTTAAGGAATTAATTAATAGTCAATACTGAGCACTGACTATTTTCCAGTCAATTAAACTACAAGGGATTAAGGGTCTGGTAGAACTATTTGAACTATGGTCAGAAGTTGCAGAGAGTTGACCCTTAGTGAGGTAAAGCAGGATAAAGGCTGAGGTTCCTGGCTCTTCCAAAACGGAGTGCATGTGAGAAAGCCACTGAACTGTGGAGAAAAGCCCACGCAAGTGCTTCTTGAAGCCAAATTCAAGTGAGTTCTTACAGGCAACTCAGATGTTTCAGGCACTAATCAGAGCAGGAAAGTAACCACTGACGCCACCCGAACTACTGAGCGCAGCATCTTTGCAGCAGCACAAATCTCCCTGATGCTGACTCATCTCCAGCCAGAGAGTGAAAAAACCACCTTTGGCCAGAAAGCCAGGAATCCCACCGAGCATCTCTGCAGACACAAGTGCACAGGCTGCTCTGAGGGTACTGCTGCCTCTAACAATCTCCTCTGGATCAGAGAGGATGAGCAGCAGTGCTGCGTTAAAAACAAAGCCATGATTTTCTACCGAAGGATAAGCAAAGGGAAAGGTGGGAATCCTACCAAACCTAATACTTTCCTCCTGCAAAAGAAAACTCTTATTCTCTCAGCAGAATAGTACAGGAGAACTTTCCCCCACCAAGAGCAGGTGCAATGGAGCTGATATTTAACAGAACAACTACTACGCCTCATCTTTCACATATTTCAGTGATGCCAAATCTGCATGCAGATTGCAATGGTGTAATGCAGAGAGTTTGACTGCTGTCAGAGCCGTGGTGGTGGGAAGGGCAATGTGCATCTGAACCTCAGTGACCGCTGCCACTGCCATGCCCACAGCAGCTCCACGGCCACAGCGGGGGCACAAGCGAGGGCAAAAGGGAGGATGAGCAGGAAAGGACAGGTGGAAGAGGAGAACATTTCAGTATGGTTTGGATCACTGCCCCACTCAACTAGGACAGTGGCCATGTTGAGATATTTGTCTTTTCAGCTCAACGGCATAAAATGAAAAAACAACAAAAAAAATTAGTTTTGTGCAAGAGCAAAGGACTGTATGCCTATAACTGTACATCTAGGTTCAAAAATGGCCCTTCTGGCATCTCTTTCTCCTTAGACTGGTTTTGATGAGCTGTTTCTTACACAACTTTATGGAGGGATGTGTCTTCTGTAAACAAGGGGGTTGGCCTGTTCACATGAGTCTTTCAGACATCATATTAAATGTAACGAGCTGGCTTCAACCAAAATTACATCAAAGAAAAATAAGAGTTTTTGAAACAAAGCTACAGACAGCAAGAGTCCTTTAAGACAATATAATTTTTGGCCACTTCCTGAAAGTAAATTTTTAATCTTGGGTGGAAATATCCGATCATACATAAGACAGTTTTCTTTAATCAGGATTCTGGAAGAGTCATAATTAACCTGGAACATGCAGAGAAAGAAAAACTCCTCTGTTGCTTCAGAGAACTTGTATAGCTGAGGTTAGAAAAAGCAATACAAAGTGGTCACAGACTATTTCTGTCTCATCCATTTACTTCTTCAGTCTATCAATTATTTTATGAGTTTAAAATGAACTGAACATTGGGGATGCCTGAACAATGCATCTTCACATAATTATCTTCTCTTTTACATTTTGTCCCAGGATGTATTACAGAGACTCCACAAACTAGGCAAAGTAATTATAACACCAATAAGCAATTATTTCTAACATGTGTTTTTTGCCTGACAGCATTTGTTGTTAGATTAATTACCAGAAAATAAATAAACCTCCAGCTAGGACTGTAGCAGGAACAACCTGATCCTCTCACTTTGGGGTCCAGTAGAGGTGGATTCTTGAACGAGCAGTTTTCCTCCAATATTAATGCATATACAGCAATTGCATGGCTTGAAGCAAACCAGAGTAATCCAAGGAGAGCACGCACGTGGATGAAGAAGCAGGAAGAGCCGTACCACCACCTCCTATGGAGCAAAGTCCTGTCTGAAACAGAGCAACTCTCCAAACTGCCGATTCCTGAAGCAGCAAAATTCTCCATTCCACGCGGAAAGAATAAAAATTAAAATGGCAAAGCAAAATGCAATAAGCATCTGTGTGTTTCATTTATGTGCTGGCACTAGAAACAAGGGCTCTGAGAGCATCCATCAATTCACAGTGAAATCTCAGGTGTATGCAGGTGCATCAGTTGAGCAGGCTCTGTCATTTGAGATGCTTTATATGGATATCAAGGTTTTGTTGAGCACCAGGATATGCTTGAGAGATTTCACAGATTATTTTTAGCCCCAGGACATCTTGAAGTAATAGAGCATGCTGTGGCCTTAGAGTCCCAGAGCAGAGTCTCACACCATGCCTGCTAGAAATAGCTGAAATAGGGACTTGTTTTTCATCAGAGTGACTTAACTCCTGGCTCCTCAGCAACACCAGGAGAAGGCTTAAGCCACTCAGCTCCTTCGATTTCATTTACTGGGCCAAACTCATGACCAGGGAAGTTCCACTGCAATGACCAATGTTTCAACTGGGATTAACATGAATTAGCTTAGATTTGAGCCTTTGGATTTAAAATGTTTCTGACTGAAAATGCAGAAAATAACAGTGACTCAGAACAGAAAATGGCTGTAGTTCAACACTGCACACCATTTGTGACAACAGCCCTGCTAACATGAACGAGCAGAAAGTACCAGCAAGGATGCACTGAAGTTACATAATGTATTTCCAAAGGTCTTTAGGCACAGAAAGATTTGTGAAGCGTATGAAATAGGGGAGATTTTACTGGTGGCAGAAAACGAAGCAAAGAGGATGTTAAAATGGCTGTTCTATGGAAAAATTAAAAGTCCCTTATGGTTTATTAAACTTCCACAGTTATTTAATATCACCTATCAGCAACAACAAAGATAAACCTCCTCTCACTGAGCTACAGAATTAAAGGGAAGGTCATAATCCACCCTTTGTATGGGCACTATAGATGCTAATGCAGCATAAAGAAATAGAATCCTGCGATTCAAAGATGGGCACATTTACAGCCACACTGAACTCCTGATGATAATCCTCTTTGCAAAAGAGATTTCACTCCAAGCAATTTACACCAAATATAAACGTTGTTGTTAGAAGCCTGAAGGTTAAATCACTTTTCTCCAGCTAATACATTTCAAATCATTTTTTGTTTGCCAACAGTAGCAGTTCAAATCCGTAACAGCATCCCCAAGTAGCAACACGCAAGGAGAAACTCTCATTGCTCCCGGAAACCCTTCATGACTTGAAAAACCACACCAGTTTTGCAATCCATTTTAATTAACAGCAGTTAAATCTAAAGAGACAGGGAAGTGTGACAGCATAATTAAGAGCTGGAAACAACGAGCAGTGTGCTCAGCCGGATCCTGCAAACTGCTGAACGCTACATGACGGACGGACAGACACGGAAACCTCCGGGAGTTGTGCCTGCTGGGCCAAAGACCTGCCCACAGGACAGATGTAGGGCAAAAGCCTGAATTTCAAGATTGCTTAAGCATTTACCTACACAGTTTCACAGATGGTCTGACTCTCCTGTGCAGTTCAAACTGTATGATCACCATGAAGGATTAGAGAAGAAAGAATGAAACAGAAGGGCCACCAACGCAGCACCACCCAGGAGGAGCCTCTTGATTTTTTTAGTGAAACCTGTTAGTCTCTCTCAGTCTCACTACATTCTGTTCAAAATTAAAGAATACAAGCCTATAAACATTTTAGAGCTGAGGAAGTGGTGCTGAGGACATACTTACGTGTGTCATGTGGGATTTTAAAGAACAAATATTTCTCAGTAGCTCAAATATCGATGTATTCTGCCTCAATCCTATTTAATTATCCACCTGGTAAGCACAGCAGCTACCAGAGACTTCAAAGGAGCAGCTTCTGCACGATCCTTTCTCCATCACACAGGTCAGCATCTGTACCCACTCTCCCTTTTTTTTGAGAGCTCTGCCTTTTTTTTTTAGAGCTAGTTGTTGCAAAGCCATTGAGCAGGTTACAGGATCAAAGCATAGATCAGGACTAGGAGGGAGTTTTTGCTTTGCCTCAGCATAATTAAATGCAGACATCCTACATTAGAGCATTTCTGCAGGCAATCCTTCCCCTTCTCATTCCCCCAATTCACAGCCATCTTCCCCTTGCTCTTTCTCCCGGGATCTCTACAAACAGCAGTCCTCTCCCAAAACCCTAAATGAAAACCCCCACCATACTCACTGCACACCAATCTCACTGCACCCTACCACTGCAGAAGGGAGGTCTCAGAGATTAAGTCAAGAGTCTGTAACTCTGTGATAACAGGCTTGTCTGGCACATTTATTTTATTGTAGACATCTCAGTTGATAACTTCTTATTAGCATCCAGCAGCTAATGCATTAGCATTCAAAGATTCTCTGTCCTTTTCCATTGCTTGTCCTTGTCCCTGTCAAAAATAGTGGCACTAGCATTTATGGCATTTGTGAATTTTTTCCCTGGAACTGTTAGCAAGCTTTGGAACAGGCTCCCCAGGGAAGTGGTGGAGTCACCAGCCCTGGAGGTCTTTGAAAGACGTGTAGATGTGGCACTTGGGGACATGGTTTAGTGGTGAACTTGGCAGCGTTAGAAGCACAGAATCATAGAATTGCCTGGGTTGGAAGGAACCTCAGGGACTATCTCTTTCCAACCCCTTGCCACGGACGGGGACACCTTCCACCAGACCAGGATGCTCAGAGTCCCATCCAACCCGGCCTTGGACACTCCCAGGGATGGGGCAGCCACAGCTTCTTTGGGCAACCTGTACCAGGGCCTCCCCCCCTCACAGGGAAGAATTTCTTCCTAAGATCCCATCTAAACCTACTCTCTTTCAGCCTAAGGCCATTTCCCCTTGTCCTGTCACTATCCGCCCATGTGAAAAGTCCCTCTCCACCCTTCCTATAGGCCCCCTTCAGGTACTGGAAAGCGGCTTCCAAGTTCATCCAAAGCTTTTCTTCTCCAGGCTCAACATTCCCAGTTCTCCCAACCTTTCCTCACAGCAGAGCTGCTCCAGCCCTCAGATCATCTTGTTGGCTTCCTCTGGACTCTCTCCAGCAGCTCCATGTCCTTCCAGTGCAGGGCCCCAGTGCTGGAGGCAGCTCTGCAGGTGGGGTCTCAGCAGAGGGGGCAGAGCAGCAGAATCCCCCCTTTCCTGCTGCCCACGCTGGGGGCTCAGCCCAGCACAGGGGCAGGGTCATTGCCCACTCGCACATTGCAGAGACACACTGAGCTTCTCAGTCACCAACTTCCTCCAGTCTTTCTCCCCAGTGATCTTTAAGGTCTTTTTCAACCTAACTGGTTCTATGACCCAGCCAGTTTAGGAAGACTTGTATACAATTTGAGGGTAACCAGCGGCTGAAGTATTTTGGTGGTTTTTTTTCAAGCCCCACTTTTGGAACAGTCCAACTAGCACAGCTGCTCTGAAGGACAGCAGCTGCAGGATTGCTACCTCCCCAGCCATTCCCACATTCCAGCACTCACGGAAACTATCCCATAGTAGCCCCAAAAAGGACTGGGTAACTAAAAACTGCCTACATTTCTGTAACAAATGAAAATGAAGTGGTGATTGACAGCAGCAATGCAAATACTTTTGTGATTACAGCAACCATGTTCTTCACAAAGGCACTGTCATGACATAAAGAACGGTCTTCACTCAAGATTTACAGTCCACAGCAACACTGATCCAAGTAAATCAATATCACTGATCATTATCTAGTAAGTAAATCTATGCCATGGAATGATGGAGAGACTGCCTTCCTGAGATTGCCCTCCGTTTTTTCTACTGTCACTCCATCCAGCGCTCCTGTCAGGTAAATACCTAAACACAATGCTTCAAAGTCTCAATGAAATCAAATGAAACTGCATTTATATGTTTTTATAAGAAAACATAAAAAAAAAACCCTGCAGAAAACAACAAAAGAAGGAACTGAGGACAACGTACAGGAACATGGTCGAAGTGATGATCCCCTAATGACCATGCTTTTGAAAAATAAAATTAAGAAAAGTCTGTCAACTGCTTTTTTCCTTGAGCCTCATTCATTTCTGGATCATCAAGACCATGATGGTAGTGGCTATAGAATACCTCATATTGCAAACTTTTATAAGCTGTAACAGGGCAAATATTCCTTTTCCTCCATCCCTCCATAATGTCTGAATTTGCTCATACCTTCCTTATAAGACAAAGCAAACCATCTATCAGCTGAGAAGCTCTTGACATGTTGTGAGGGAAATGTCTTGATGAGGTCACATAACACAGTAGCTGTGGTGACTGCACTAAGAAGTTCAGCAAGCTAAAATGAAATTTCACACTTTAGATCTCAGATCTAACAGAGCAGAAAAAAAATTACCTGCTGTGTTCAGACACAGATTTAAGGTTAGTGAAGAACTGTAATTATTCTTCTTTCCAGTAGGAAGCTAAGCTCAGCAGTCTGAGTAGTTTTATACTGGGGTTTTATTAAGAAGCGCAGTCTAGAACCCTACTCTTGCCTTGGTTGGAGCTGAAAGACAGAAATGCTTGGAATATTTCTCACCAATAAGAGTCTTAAAAGGACGACCAGATGAATGTGAGAGTCTGTACTATTCATTTCATAGCAAAGCATATATAAATACAGACATATGTTTTCAAACCTAAGGATCTAAGATACCCACAGGCTGTGGTTTTTTTATTGAAACCTGAAAGAGAACATTTTCAATGGAAAGACCACAATCTTGCCTTTAACCTCATCTTTGACTCAAACCTCAGGCTAAATACAAGCAAAAAGCACTTATTTACTCATTTTCCCCACATTTCTCTTTCACATTAGAGCATTTGATGGCACCTGGCAAAGTTGTTCTGTCCGGCTACTGAAACAGGACAGAAGCTCTCCAGGCTTCTGCTATACAACATTCTCCTGTCAAGTGAAAGTCTCAGCAGACAGAGCAGGATCAAACCCTTCAGGAACAGGGAAGAAGCGTAACCAAAGCCTGTTTAATTCCAGGAAGTCCACAGGGAATTTTACACCGGTTACTGCACGCTGCTAGCTGGCTTATTCTGCAGCAAGCCAGGAAATCACCATCTGTGACCAGCTCTCCAATAATTCCCTGCATCCCCTGTTTTGCTGAAGCCAATTCTGGCACTACCAGAATCAGAAGCACGACACACTGACAGATTTGCTGTCGGAGTCCTTGGCACTGGAATAACGAGGCAGCGCAAGGTGCAGAGACCCCAGCAACTCCAGCAGCAGAGCTGCAGCAGGTCCAGCCTGGCAGGTTGTTGCCTTATCATGACTCACACTGTGCAAATGTGATGGAATGACAAACACCTCGTTCTCCCTTTGGAAATGCACAAAAACCACAGGGACGAGAATCTAGGAAGCCACCTTCCTCCTACAAGGATCCACACGTGGAGTGTTGGGAAGGGGCAATGGAGACACCGATATGGGGCTTCTGCAGACAGGGTGAGGCACGGCAGCAGCAAAAAAACCAATCAGACTTTATACCTATGATGTAGAAAAATTATAAAGCATACTAGTTTTTAAGATGTGAGCCAGTGAGGCAGAAGGCACTCCTCAGATTCCATGTGTTTCTACCTCCCATTACACCTCACCATTCTGGGTAGACTTTTCCCACTGGTTTGTCTGACTGACACCATCTGGATGTCCTCCCAACCTCTTTAATCCTTGATCTAGTGCTTCTAGCAGGAGAAACATGAAGTTACACGCCCAGTTGATCCCTGTTGCTCCTCCTGAGGCTGTGGGAGAGCTCAGGGCCAGGGAATGAAAGCTTGAGAGGCAACACGTGCACAGCAAGACTACTGTTTTTTTCTCTGCCCATTCCAACAGCAAATGTTATCCTAAGAGTTTGCAAGCTTTTTTCTTCCTTGGGATCACAAGCACTGCATGCAGGCAGCATGAGCGAGAAGCCTTCTTCTCTGGAAACTCCAACAGGGAATACAGAGGCAGCCCAGCTAAGCCAGAACCTTCGCTGGCCATATGAAAGCAAGGCAGTTATTAATACAGAGCTCTAAGGAGCTGCTAGGATTTTCAGAGTAAAGACAGAGTAAGGCAGCGTTTGATCCAAGTGGAAACCTGAAGGAAACCTACTGAGCACGGACAGGGTGAACAGGCCTTGGATGCTGCTACTGCAAAATGTACCTGCTTTCTTAAAAAACATGTAAGAAAAAGTAAGAGAGCAGCAAAGAGGCGAGTTTGTAGGACTCCCATTGGTATCTGAGTCAGTCTGTTTATGGAGGACTTTCCATTCATCTCCTACCAGTAGGCATACACCTCACAACGAACTGGGAGTGCCAGTCCAAGAGATCTCCTTGCTGTGCTATGCCCAGAATTACTCACAGCAGCTTCAAACTTAAAGTAGTTCTGTGATTTCTAAATGCACAGAGCCAAATCCCTCCTGGGAGATATCCCAGCCATCTGCAACACTGATGAAGTGGAAACTGAGCTCTTCCAGAAAATAGTTTCCTTAACACTGAGACCAATAGCTGAAAGAAATGAAGAAACCACCTATAAGGGTCTCCTCCTGTGCTTTGGAAAATTCATACTTCCCATGGAATTTGCCAACTGGCGTGCTATGGATAGCTGGCAACAGAGTCTGCTACCACGGGTGCTGATCAAAGCAGGCTTTGGTCAAGCAGGACATAGTTCAGTAGGAAATGGGAAAGGGACTGAGAGCCTCTCATTTCTTGCCATCTGACAACCTCTGCCATAATATTTTGAGAGAGATTTTAAAGGTGCAGTTTGCAAGAAGGTATCAACAAAACACAGAAATCGCGGTGTTATTTGCACTTACAAACATATTACCATTTCTTTTTCTGCCCCCATCAGCTCTTCCCTTATTTGAAACTCAGCTATGAGCAAGCAGAACTCATTCTACTGAGAACATTTTCACAAAATCTTTCATCATTCAACTGATTGCACTCTTGAATGCTAAATATTATCTTTACTTAATTTCTAAAAGTTCAGCTCCTCTCAGGAGCTAGTTTTGCTAGTTCTTGATCCTCACCAGATGGTTTTAAGGATTTTTGACTCTTCTATCTAGGACACCTCTCTCTTCCACCAGGATAAAGAGACTGAGAAAACAGAAATAAAACTAAAATGCAAACATGAAGCGAGTCAGAGTATGCTGTTTTAAAATCCAGAGATAGATGCTGTATTCTAAAGCACATCTGCCTCCAGCAGACTGCAGATTTGCTGCATCCCAAACCCTTTGGGATGGGAAGCAGGCAAGTGCAATAGTACCAGTCACAACATGTCTCTGATCACAGCTGAGCCACCTAGAAATTACCCGAGCGGAAATGTTTTTTCTGGGTTTATGTACATAAATCAGTAACACAGCAATGTTTATCCCCCCCTCGTGCTGCTAAAAATGCTTTTTTAAATGTAGTACTGTATTTGTTCAATCCTTGTTTTATACACATTAATTAATGATCTCCGAAATACCCCAGAGAAACAAAGTAAACATTTATTTCATTATTCCCATTATTAGAAACAAGGCAATTTGAGGGGCTGGAAATGAATGAGAGTTAATGATGCAGTGTCAACCAACCATTTCCTGGCTCTTTTGGAGAGTTATATTTAGTTCTTTGAGATTGTTTAGGTCATACTACAACAGGGATCAGAAGTAACTTCCACTTCACAAGCCGAAGAGCACAAGAGCAAGAAAGACCATATCTGCTGTAAGATACATTGATTTCAGCAAAATCATTGTTGCAGTATTACAACTGTGTAAGTAAATTTTAAGAAGTCTTTTGTTTGTGTTTTTTTTGGTTCTTGGTGGGTTTCGGGTTGTTGTTTGATTTGTTTTTTGCCATGCAGTTAGTTATTCCTCTCACTCAAGAGCAGAAAGACAAAACTGTGGATTCAGGAGGGAAATTATAATTAGATGTGGAAGAAGCCAAACTTGGTTTGACTTTGGAAGATCAAAATGATATCCTTCCAAATAAAATTTTTCTCACAAACTGCAAGGAAAATACACTCCTAAAATCTCCTCACTCAGTTCCTGTGGAAGATAGGCAGCACAGCCTGCAGATATTTCTCCCCTAAGTTCTCCAACAAACACAAATATTTACTCTTCAGATAAAGGGAAAAGAGCAGGAAGAGGAAACTAAAGAGAATTCCCTGGAGTAACTGAAAGCTGCATTAAGGAACTTTCTTTTTCACATCAGCAGCTCTGAATAATGAGGCAGCAGAGAGCTTTGCAGCACTGGAAGCCTTTCAAACACACTTCTCCAGAAAGGAGAGACAATAAAATGTCAATAGAAAATGCCTCTTGGCAGGCACACACTGGCACAGAGAAAACTTTTCCTCCTTTTGCACATAGAAGGATCAATTTTTTTTCTTCCCCTCTTCTCCAATATTTAGAAGACAAGCTGATGAGAGATGACAAGGCACATTTATAGAAGTTCAGAAAAAATCCAGCACTGAATAAAACATAAGTGCAGCATCAGAAAAGGATGGTCAGAGTGTACCAATGTCATCTAATACATTCTCTGTGCACTGACATTCCAGAAGGGAATGGAAAGAAGAAATTAAATTGATTTGGTTCTGAAAAGCCGAGAAAAGTTTGAATTAAGTTTGAAGTACTTGAATAATCCTGTTGTAATCAGTGCCAGATTCAAGTTAGTGCACATGTTTTCCTTAATCACAAACTTCCTTCTCATCCTTGACAAGCTCTGCATTCAAAATTTGCATGTTCCTATAAAGAATAAAGTTTTAAAATTACTATTTAATTTAGTTTTCATTGGCTAACAGGTAGTATCTTAATTATCTGACAAACCAAAATATCCACAAATTTTGCAATGCTGGCTCCCCCACCCCCACTCTCATCCTAGCACAATCTACAAAATAAATAATAAATAAAATAAAGAAATCCTCCTTCTTATTTTTAGGGAATAAAAACCAGTTCTCTTAAAGGCAGCTCAGTTTAAATTTTGGAGTAATCGTAAATCTGAAAATGAGGCATGTGAGCTGACTTCACACACTTCAGGAAGCCCAATCCCATGGAAAAACCCAATGTCAATCCATGCAGCCTATCTAGTGGTAGTGCCTCTGGATCAGAGTCTGTCCTCAGTCTAAAGCCTGGAGATGCTGTGAAAATAAACATCAAGCGACTCGAGGTAAGAACAAAACCTTTACCAATCCCTGCTTCTCTGAATAGCAGCCAAAAGGCACAAGGTCCTCGTGCTGGTGTCACCAATTGCATTATTGTCCACATTCCTCAGACACAAACCATCCACCTCCAAGCTGTGTGACATTTGTTGGATATCCCCCCCCCCACCTTGGATCTCTTCCTGCTAACCTCAGGTCCAGGTAAGATTCCTGTTAGGAAGGGCTGACGCAAGGTACAGACAGATTGCCAGAATGCACAGCTCAGTTGGGCAGGGGTGCAATAAGCAGCATGTATCCCCACTAGGCTTGCCACAAGAATTCAAAAAGTTTTGTTATTAACAGCCAAAACACACACTGACCTTGCCGAAAAGTAGCCTTTGAGGCAGGCTACTTCCTGCAATACAGAGATATTTACTAAAATAAGCACACAGATTAGGGCTCCCACTCACCTACACCTCTTAGGAGAGTAGTGGATGTTAGTACACGATAGCAGCAACCATAGTTTAAGAGCATAAAACAACTTCTCTGTTGTTGTGAGAGCGAAGAAAAACCAAGCAGGAGAGGTGTTTCACTCTGCTCAAAATTTTATTTCTTGAAACCTCTGTAGCACAAAAAGCTATTTTAGGAAAAACATCTTTTTTTCCCCCCTGGCAGTGCAAACCAGCCTGAAACTCGGCATATTTGGCTTCCTGAAAATTTTTCCTGGCTGAGTACCCACAGCCTACAGAGACTCTCTGTTAAAATTGTTGCCAATTCTCTTGCTTGACCCCTTTCCAACAGGATGAACAGAGAAAAAAAAGGTGGCAGTCAGAGAAACAGTAGAACCCAAGGATGCCTGTTTTATCAAAAGGGTGTTGGAAGCCACAGTAAACAATGCACCAGGGTGGCCTTAATTTGCACTGGAAGCCAGTGTAGGTTTTGGGAGACTGCCATGACATCCATCGTAGGTTTTGCTACCACATCCCTCCTCTCTGATCTCATACTGAACACACGCCAAGAAACCTGGATTTTAACAACTGAATGGCAGGGATGTCCTGCAAGAAAGGCAGTCCTGGATAATCATAAGGGCAAGAAATCATGCCTGTGACTACAGTTTAAGTCTTTTGACAGAAGAAAATTTAAGCATAGATGCAGGAGGGGGATGGTAGGTGATTTGTGCTGGGAGAAAAAAATACAGTTTACATGATAGTTACTTGGGAATTCTTTGATCTAGTTGAAATCTAGAAACACAGAGGATGAAGTGGTTGCTGTCAAGACAGGCAAGCTGAGGGGCTGAAGAATAAATGCAATATAGTGATCCCATGTACACAAAATTCAAAGAATATAAAGAGATCAAATCTAAAGAGACTGGACGATCCATTTCTTACAAATTAGAGCCAGGCATTTTTGTAGCTTTTCAAGAACTTCAGACAACTTCACCACTCAAATTCAGGTTAGAAAGTCATAGTGTTTAGCAGGACAGAAAGAACTCAATATAAGTATTTCATAGAAGAAGTAGATCATCCTTAGAAACAGTGATGGAAAATGAAAACTATTATCTGTGATCTAGAAGTCAAATGATGAACAGCAAGGGAAAGTAGAAGAAAGGCACCTTTGCACTGCCAGGCTTCCCAGCTGGCTGTGAGGAGTCAGGTTTCCAGGTGCCAAATACTCCATAAAAGCTATTAGCAGCCCTAATCACTGCACAGCACAGCAATGCCTGTAGGTGATACCAAAATTCTTAGATCATCTTTACACTACAGGAGAATTTTCTTATAGCAGGTTGATCCTTCCAGATTTACACCACCTGAAGTTTAACTCCGAGACAGAGCCTGGGCCAATTAATTTATTAAATGTGTACATTCACAAGCCTTAATTTCCATACTCTTCAGTTCTGACAGCAAGACTGAGACAATCAGTGCAGTGTATTCCACAGGGGAAAATCACCCACATCCTCAACTGCTCTCTTTTATGAAACTCAAAGTGCACTGTGCCTAAGCACAGAGGTTTTGGCAGTAGCTTTAAGGTTTTCTAGAAATTCTTACCTTTAGCAACTTAGGCCGTATTTTTCTTGTCCCTCTACTTGTGCAGGAAGAAATCTTGTGGGATCATGTTGCGAATTAAACAAATACACCGGACTGTGGCTTGAGAAAGAGTTGTGTCAGCACTGCTGAGGGTGTTGTGAGGCAGCAGTGGGATGAGAGGCAGGGGCAGGAAAGAGCAAGAATTTGCTTGTCCTGTATCCCTGCCAAAGCCCTCACACTGTGAAACACTGGCCTCTCAGCAGGACCATTTCATCTACCTTTTTTCAGCAAGTACTCCAGTTTTACTACTTAACAATTAGTTACAGCAACTTTCCCCAGGATTTGCGTGATGCCTCACTCAAGTAATTTCAGACTCTCTCTGCATCTCCTCATGAGTGTTTTGTCAATACTCTGCTAATTCCCCTTCAAAGACTTTCTTTTCTTTTGCCTTATTTATAGAATCATAGCTTTGTTTAGAATGGAAAAGACCTTTGAGTCCAGCCTGCAGTGTTGTCTTCCAAACTGGAAAGGTTGTGATAGGAACAGATCCTCAGTGGCCACAAAGCAAGAAGGAATAAAACAAAACCCCAATAGCCACCATCAGCCTTAATCCATCACTTCTATGAGAGTCACAGCTGGCAGTAGAGAAGTGAGGACTGAGGATCACTTAAAAGGGAAAATCTCAGCCCGGCATTGAAAAGAAGGGGACAAGGATCTAAAACCACGGCTTACCTGAAAAAATCAGCTCTTACGGAAGTTTATCTGCAAGCAGTTAGTTTAGTGAGGAAAGTCAGCCAAACTCTGAGGTGACTTGGGAAAATTTCTTGCATAGCATGGGGATCAGCTAGTCCCTCCTTTCTGTTTGCCATGAGGGAGGTACTGTAAGGTTTGCAGGAAATAGAGAAGCCATTAGTTATTAGGAAATAAAATGGCTCCAAGATACACTGGACACACGCAATCATGGCACACCATGAAACACAAGAAAAGAATTGCAACAGCTACAGACAAGTTGACACTATAGCCCAGGTGAGTTGTTCCTTTGACAGCTATTTGCAGAAGACATACCCTGCTCTTTGCACAATGGGTTTAGCATTTTTAATTTTCAGTTGAATTGAAAGATGAGTCACTTTATCACAAAACAACTCCAGCAGAGCTCAGGTTTCAGCCTGTGAGAGCAGAACTACTGTACACACAGGATTAAGACAATTTGGCACTCCTTTCCTAATGCCTAGGTAAACCAGGCCTTTTATTCCAGAGTTTACTGTATCTTTGTTTTCACTGAGATAGTCTAATATGGTGCTCTCATGTTCTTCTCCACACATCACAGCAAACAGATGTCAGGCCGCAGGTCTTCCTCACGCCCTATCCTAGAGCAAAACCACTCAGTTCAGCAAGAAAGAGGAAGACACCCAGGATAAAAATAAAAATGACTTTCTCTCCCCACAGAGAATACACCTATCTCAGCTGTATCCAACATATTTTCTTGAAAAGCAGTGTAAAGTCCAAGTGAAAATATGTATGTTTTACTCCTGCAACTTGTCCTCCAACTTAAAAAGGACAATATTGACATAGTTGAGATATACAAAAAGAGCTTGCTGCTGTTACTGTGAGGACCTTAAACCACAATCCTGAGCAAACAGACTGAGCAGCTCCCAGCCTCCCCTGACTCCCAGGGCTTTGGAGAGAGGAATGTGGGAGAGAAGGGCAGGAAACACCTTGAAAAGAAAGGAGCTCAATGATCTCTCTGTCGGGGTCTCCTGTCTGTGCTACCCATCAGCACAGGGAACCTCCTTGCTCAGAGACCCAGGAAGGGCCCTTGTTTTCCATGAGGCTCCTAGGATCTGCTGGAGTGCCAGACCACCTGAGCAAAGCTGTGGATCAAGGGACCAGCTCTGAGCTGCTTGCACTTCATTATTCCCTGTCCATTGGAACTTCCATTGCCCGTGCAGGAGTCACTTTAGCCCACAGGCTGAAAAATAACCAAGTACCAATTGGGTATCTTTGCAGTACGACACCTCAAATGAGCTATTTGGGGTTTTCTTCCTGTTATTGTGACTTCTAGGGCGGGTGTTTTATAGACTCTCAATGAAGAGAGAAATTTGTGTGAGATTCCATGGAGGCCTTTTCTCCCTCAAAATTATATAAAGAGCATCCCAATTAAATACTATTCCACATGAACAAATATCCCTTTCACAGAAGTATTTGTTGCAGAATAACAGCTGATGGCTGTTGTGCAGCCAATGGATGAAGTACATCTGATGATCCAGAGATCTTCATGGCAAAGTTGAATTAAACATGAACTTTATGAAGTGTTACATAAATGTCCTGCTTTTCTCTCTATAAATCATACTTGTCATCTCAATAAGCTCCAATAAATGAAGTATTTTACTTTCCTTTTTCTACCTGCAAGACCACATGCGTCATGGTTTTCCTCTGAAACCACACACCACCTTCCTCGCTTTCTCACACACATGAAAATGTTCCCCCACGTCACAACCTGCAATCCATTATCACTATCAGTCGTGCCTCTTGATGGGCTGCATCTCCCAGCAGACACACACTCATGCAAATCCTGGCGTGTGCTGTGACCTCTGCTCTGCCAGAGCTCTCTGGATGCAGAGCAGGAGGCACATCAATGTCATTAACCAGGGCAAAATGCTTGGCCAGTGACCCCAGCTCACGGTGATCAATGAAGAGATCGCTGAAGTGCCACTCTCAGGACTCATTCAGAGAGGTGGGGGAAGACAAAATGTCAAATTGGCCTTTAAAAAAACCCCCACACCATCCTTTTGAACACCAAAATTTTTCATAACCCTCCACTCTATCACTGAAATTAGATTTTATTTTCTTTTATTCCTATCCAGTATAAAGATAAATGCTGAAGTTAGCAGAATTCCCTGAGGGAAGGAAACACTAAGTTTTAAATCAGCTCTAGTTATTCCTCCTCCTCATTTCATCTCAATCAGTGCTTGCTACGTCTTCGACTATTAAATTTTTCCTCACGTATCTTTCTCAGTCAAATCTTTTGCTGAAGCAGTTCTTTAAAACCTCTCTCTGTTTTGCTGACTGTTCTCAGAGATAGATGAGGAAGTGAATTACAGCCCTCCCTCCCGGGGAAGCATCACAACACTTTTGCCTAAACACATGAAACTACATTGGGTTCTTCTCCATTTCACATTTCACTTGCAGTAGCTTGGGGGCTTTTCCTGCCCATTTATCACAGAGCAGCATCTTCCTTTTTTCTCAGCCCTCCTCCCTCTTTCTCACCATCATGCCACAAAGGTGAACCTCATTTTATTACCTGCTGTCAACCCTTAACTTCTTTGGAGTGCCTGTGTACAAAGTGAAATGGTTTGAGGTTGCTCATAAAGTCCACTGCTCATTCTGTCAGAGCAGCACCTCCTCCCTCATGGCAGATAATACACCTGGGACAGAGGCTGGAGAATCCTAGGGCAGGAGGTGCTCCAGACACTGCAGTCTCCTGGCAGAGCACAACCACAATCAGCCAGAACTGCAAAGAGAGACTAAGGCAAAAAGTCTTCACCTTGGAAGTGATAAAAACCCAACCAAACCTTCACAAGCCTTTTAAAACCACTTCAGGTTTCTTGCAACTTAAAGGTCAAATAAAACTCTCAGTTTTTCAAGCTGCTTTAGATCAATTCCACATGGAAGTATCTATATTTAAAACACAGTATTTCAAATTGTATATTTTTATATAGCATGTGAAAGTACATGAAAGAGGTCTTCTTTTTCTAATCTTGTTTCCCCATTCTTGCCCCCTTTGCTTATGCACTGTGGCGAATCACGTATCATATCCAGTGTAACACATCATATCCAGTGTAACACAGCCTTTGAAAAAATCTGATGAAGTAACAGCCAGTTTTGCCCAGTTTGAGAGCAATAATTCATTATTTGCAAAAATGCCAAACCCTAATGCATGGGATGTAAGACACTAGGTTTCCATCACTTATTTTTTTGTTGGTTTTTTTGCTAAATTACTTAATTCCTGATGTCCATTCACAGGTATTTGGATAGCAAACCATAACTTCAGTAGAGGAAATTCTCTAAATGTCTGCTAAGTCTGTGTAGAAAATGTAAATTTACAGTATTTACCTGCAAGGCTGCCCTCAGACCTTCCAAGTGCCAGTGTCCCATAGCAGACTCTGAAGGAGAGAAGTGTTACCCTTGGTACAGGAAGATGGAGTGTGAGACTGCATGGGAAGCATCCAAGGGGCCTGAAGGAACTTGCTGATGTCACTGGGAGTAAACAATCCAGTATTTTGGGAAGGTCATGGAGACTGAGAACAGACCCATGGCCAATAAAAGGCAAATGTCGAGACCGTCTTCAGGATGGGCAAGAAGAAGGAAAACTTCCAGAGGCGGAAGGTGAACCATTCTGTGTTTCTATAATTATTGACTACTCTGACTATAACCACATTTCTTATCCTTTTTCCTTTGAAAAAGACAAGGAAGAGGAAAACAAACACATAAAAGGGGAAAGGGGAGCTGAAGGTTAGTTTCTCTGCTGGGCTGGCATTCAGTTTTGCTCGCTGCAAATAAAACGTTGGCCTCTGACAAATATCCCCCAAAAAAGGCCATAAAAACAGCCCTCATTAGCACTCGTGAAGATGATGAAAAGAAATAAAATTAAAACTCAATACAAATCGTCCTGTAGCTTAGGTAAAAACAACCTAGGTATTACAGACATAAATGCAGCTAATTTTTCCAAGCTAAATAGAGAACTCAATCTAGAAAGAAGTAAAAATACTTACAAACCCACTGAGTTTCATGGAGTTACGCAACTTCTCTGTAGTTTTTTTTTTAGTGTACTATCATACCAAGAATCTTGGTATGACAATTCCTGGGTTTGAACAATAGATTACCATGGAATACAATGACAGTTTTGGCCAGAGAGGCTTTCCTGAGATGTCTCAGTCTCCTGCCTCAACCTGCTCCCCAGAAAACAATTCCTTTTCATCGAGGGAACGCTGCCTGCTTCGTGACAGGCTTATGAAAACCAAAATGAAATATTTTTATCTTTCCAGCATTGGGAAAACCTCCAAATAGCTGCCGAATGAGTAAAGCCAGGGAGTGTCCGAGCAGGGAGATTGATTCAGAAAGAAAAAGGCTTTGTCTCCACTCTCTGGAAGCCACAGCCTGTGAGCTGGCTCGTTCCGTTCCTTTCACCCTGGAAGTAGATTTTTACATCTTTCTGAAGCACTGTTTTATCAGAATGAAAACCCCGAATGTACTCTTAGTACTTCAGTGATATTTCCACGTGGGTTTTTGTGGGAAGCTGGGATGAGCAGTGGCTCTTTTGCATGCACAGCCAAGCGCTCTTCCTTCTGGCTGCTGCTGTCATTCAAGGTCAGGAACGGGGATAGCCCAAAATAAAAAAAAAAAAAGGAAAAAAGACCGTGAAAAAACAATGGAAAGAGACTCTGACTCTCCTTGTTGGACACTCCTCTCTCCACACTGAAAATATGAGGAGCAACAAGTATTTAGCCCTTAACTCTGAAGTGTCTCATAAGTAAGAGCAGTGCAACTATGTAATACTACTTTGCTGTTACCCACACTAGCCCAAAAATGGCCAAAAAGTGAAAAGGAAAGAGTACACAAAGGAAGGAATAAATCAGCTTTTGTCTCACCTAGGGCAGAGAGATGATTAGAGATGAATGAGAGTTTTAGATAGATACTATATAAATAAAAGAATATGTTTAATCAAAGATATTCTGATGTATCAAAAAAACAAAAGCAAAAAGGTATTGGTCAGCAAGTTGTTTTTTGAGAAAGTGTTTTGAGAAGCTTTTTAAAGGAAAATATTTTCCTGACCAGTAAAAGATAAATAAAAATATATTTTGTCTTTGTTTTGTGACATATTTATTACTTGTCTTGATCATTCTCTGTCTTTCCATCACACTTGTGCTGCTCTTTTTCTGCTTTTCTGCAGATCTCTTTCCTTCTCCTCTGAGTGGTTTTTCCCTTAGCTCTGAAATATTTCACTGTAAAAATAAATATAGAGAAACTCCTGCTTCCCTAGAACATTGCCAGAGGCCTCTGTAAAAGGACTTTCAATGAAATGCTGCTTCTTGGGTCATCAGCCTGACTTAGCCTTCCTTGCTTTTCTTCATAAAGTCAAATCAGCAAAGACACAACATTTAAAAGCCCTGTTCTGCATGGCTAAAATGCAGAACTCTTGGATTCTCTGTAAAAGACTGCAGAGAAATGGTACCATAATAGAGCTGAATTAATAGCTATGGTAGACATTAATTAATTTATTTTAAAATGCATGAAATGCATCTTTGTTGCTAAGAAAGTTATTTCATATCACCCTGCAGATTTAAGTTTTCACCCTCCGACTTTCCCACATATTCTGAGGAATTTCACAGTTAAGGAATAAGGGAAGGTATGTCCATCTACTTTCAGAACTGTTGAAGATGCAACAGGGTGGGATTGCTGGTGGTATTTATTACAATATGCACCGTAATAATTAATTTAACTTCATGACAAGAGCTTTTGGTTCAAGAATGGCCTCTGGTAGACTAGACCCTACAACAACTGGACTCTAATTCTAGTCATTGCACTCTTTCCGGACAACCTTTCACAAAGTTAAGTCCACAAAAGCTTGTGATTTTTACTAACTTCTGCATTTTATTCTTTTCTAATCCAAGCCATGCATAGCAGTTTCCAGCTCGCTGCTTCACTGTAAGGTAGAGAAATAGTGTTTTATTTCATTTAGATTTATTGATCTAATAAAAGAATAAGGAATCTGATGAAAGGAGACAGTTAGAAACCACACGGGGAAATAAGGAGCGGAAAAGATCTGCTACGGTGGATTTCATTCTTCTATAGTGTTCATTCAGTGCCTGGAATGTGGATGCACCTGCTTTTGGGTACATTTCCTCTGATATAATAGGAACACTGTAAACATATGCTAAACTATTTTAGTTGCTGCCCAACTATGAGGAAAACCTTGTTCTTAGCTGTTCAAATGGATAAACTGAAAACAGCTGTTGGAGCTGCTGAAGATGCTGAGGAATTGTTGAGTAAAGTTGTGATTGTAATTAATAAAATCAGACTGCATCCCTCAGGCTGGAGTTGTGTCAGGGAGGTTTAGGTTGGATATCAGGGAAAGGTTCTTCCCCCAGAGGGTGGTCGGGCACTGAACAGGCTCCGCAGGGAATGGTCACAGTCTCAAGGCTGCCAGAGCTCCAGGAGCATTTGGACAACTCTCTCAGACACAGGGTGGGATTGCTGGGGTGTCTGTGCAGGGCCAGGAGTTGGACTGGATGATCCTTATGGGTCCCTTCCAACTCAGCATATTCTACAATTCTATGGTTTTAAGGAGGGATTCCGGAGTAAACTGGCAGAGGAACAAATCCGGAGTGAGAAGCAGAGGACAAGGAAGTGTTAACCGAGCAGAGAGTTTACCACACCAGCTGTGTCCACCAGGGAGCTGTGAACAGACAGTGCAGAAGGCGACATGGCGAGAGAGGAAAAGAGGGGGTGACTACAAGTGCAACCTGAGCTTGCGGGGGACTAAAAGCAGCTCACGGGCTGAGGGAGGGTAAGTAAAGGCACTGACCTCTGAGGAGTCTTCAGAAAAAAAACCCCACTTCTCTGTGCACTTGAAATACTGATTTTCTAATTGTACCAGAAAGACCATTTAAAGAGCCTGTCCTGCAAAGTTAATAAGCTCAAATGACATCATTAAGCACCCATCTTCTTATCATTCTAGATCTCTTTGGAGGCAGGAAAATGGGAACAGGGTGTTAGTATGACTCAAGACTTTCCAGTATCAGGTGTGACAATTCTTGCAGAGGCTTAGACTTGTACACCCTCCTTCTTCCAACTCTCAAACTGAAAATTGCCAGTGCAGCTGCGCACGGCATGAACTGGTTTGTCCCTTCTTTCCCCAAAGCCACAGTTAGTTTAGAAAAGTAATAACACAAAATCGCTGTTCAAGTGCAACCTATACATGGTAATTATCATCTGAAACAGGATTTCCTCACCTGTCTTGGTTAACATGCCACAGGTAGCATTACACACACTTAAAGCCATCCAGAAAAACCCTTATCTGCAGTTCTTCCCACTCCGGGAGGCTGTTGGTACTGCCAGGGAGCTGGTACACAAACAGATTTCATCAAACTTAACAGTGGCAAAAGAAAAATCTGTAGGTCTTGAAAATAACGTTAGAGCACAGTGGCACCAGTGGTTTTAATCTTTTGGCACTGTTAAGGGAATGTTTTTTTCTTTAAGGCCATATTCATTTGTTGTTTTACAAGGGAACAGTGAAGTAGGGAGCTCTTCGAAAACCCTGATATAATATAAATATTTAATCCTTAAGTAAATCCTGTGCACCTTGCTCCTCTGTTCTCAAGCTTAGCATCTACCAAAGGCAACAACAGAAATTACAAAGTTCTGTTTTCATTCCTAAGACAACAAAGAAACTCCTCCAAAGGCCAGGTGCTCAGCAAGCACGTTCAAAGACAGCAATAGACACGCACATCAGCAGAGGTTACACCCACACACGGACATCCGTGGGATGCAGGGGATGAGATCCGGACTCAGAATTCACTGCAAAGGTTCAGGCAGCAGCAGCACATTTACACCAGTGAGGTACTGCCTTTACTAGGACTTTCGAAGACAACAAAAAGGCTGCTTTTAAAGGAATACTTCAAATATGGGAAAGCTTAAAAACTGACTCGTAATGATGCAGTATTTACCATTTCATCTGAGCATATATTCTCAGCCTTTCATTGAACTTTCCTATTCCAAACATCACTACAAGATAAAATACTCATTACTTCATTAAAATAATCTTCTTGCTGTATCTAGAAAGGGATAGAAATAGGATAAAATCCTATGACAGGCCTGCTGCTTTTAATTATTTCATAGTTGGGTACTTATTGTATTTCTCATTGATTAAATTAGAACAACAGTAAAGGTAACTTTCAGAAGTTTTCCATTCTCAAAATCATTGATTTCTCTGACATGAAAGTCAGAGCCATTAAACATGGTGATCTGATTGTACTCTCCGTTCAGAGGAGCTTTCCAAACTTGTTTGTGCAAAGGAACATCTGTTCAGGCAGGGCAGCTTTCCAAATTTGCTCATGGATCTGGCTGCCCTAACAGCTACGTTGTCATCTGTCAACTGCCACCAGAGCTGCAAATGACCAGGAAGTCCGTGAGGGAAAATTGTTCTTATCTTACAGCCGCTCATGAACAATATCCACCTGTAACTGCAAACATTAGCAATGCTTTCTCTCCCAGCCCCTTCCCAAGGTTAACAGATGGTGAAACAACACAAAGACCCAAAAATCCTGGCACCGATGCAGACAGTGGTGAAGGACTGCTCCTTTCACCAGAACTGAGGATTCAAGCCGTATCTCCAAGCCACCTGACCATCCTGTCACCATCAGAAACGCCTCCTCATTTTTTCACAATAGCCTGGGGGAAAAAAAGGTGTGGATTTGCCTATTTTCAATTGCAACAGTCATCTAACTGGCAGGTGACCGAAAATCTTTGTTGCCCAAGACAGCTCATGTGGCACTGAAAGTGTTACCGCCTTCTCTTCACCAAGAGGAGGAGGAAACACCTTCATTTCCCTTGGTCCAGGGGGAAGTGGCCTTCTCTAAGTGCACGTCTTTGACTGGTCCTGTGCAGAGCACGGACTTGTTTTGGGGAGCACCAGCTGCACACTCCAGAAATCTGATGTCACCAAAAGCGACGGAATCGCTGCGATTCTCTGCAGTGAATCTGCTGTGGTCCCTCCCAGAGCAGGGTAAGGCAAGGCCCACGTCACTGCACGTCAGTGACCATCGTGCTGACCACCGGGTCACTGGCCAGTTTTACAATCTCCAACACAAACAGAAATTACACCATTCCATCCGTCCCCTTGCTGCCTCCTCTGACCTGTAACCTTCCTCCTTTTCTCCCAGCTTTTAGGCTTTTTTACCTGCTCCAGCTCAAAACACGATGGGGTGTGGAGCTGAAGAAGAAGGAAGCACCCAGGAGTCCTGGGTGACTTCAGAGCTAAGAAGGAAAGCACAAAGCCCTCTGGCAGCGAACAACAAATATTCTAAAATATTTCTAGATGACAGGAAGAAAGGAACGAAAAGGGATGAAAGCTGACCTTGCTCCTTCAACTGAATCAGCGGATTGCAGCTAGAGAGGAGGGGCATGTTTGTTTTCAGAACAATAAAATACAAGTACACATCATTCTGCAACTACCATTCTTAACAGCACTCTTCACACAATGCTCTTCTGTTACACACAAAAACCACATCCTTTGTTTTCTCTAACAAAAAACCAAAACACGAGTGCAAGAAAACAACCAACAAACCCGAAAAAACAATCCCTTCTCCCCACAAAACAACAAAAATGCCCGAAGGCTGCCCCAACACTGTCAGTGCTCTAAAGACACGATACACTCACCAAAGCAGAACAGATGGCTTTCTGTAGAAATGTGTTTACCAAACCCTTTTGTTTGTGGCATCCAAACCACCAGTCAAGGGGAGAATGATGGCTACATCCTGAAATGACCACAGAGCAGCAGAGGACTGCAGGGATAACCCGGTCTAGCTGTGACCAAGCTGCTTCCAGCACTGGGAGTGCTAAAATCCACTGCAGACAGCGCAGCTCCTCAATTAATTAACAGTGCTCGTTTAACCCACGTGCCAGCTGACACTTTGGATGTCCCTTTGAAGCTCTCAGCTCACACTGTCCCATGGCGCTGCCAGCCCAAGGTGCAGCACAGACGTGCCCTTAGCTAACATAACCTCTTAGCCCTCTTGGTTTTTTTTAATCTCCATCTAACAGCAATCTCCTTGCAGAAGGAAAAGGCAGCATCTCAGCCGGCGCAAGTAACAGACTTGGAGCAAACTGATCCTCCTGCTTGCCTGAAGTCAAGCAGAGCAGTGGATTCGGATGCCGGCACAGTCATTTTGGATCTGCGTGAAGAAAAACCACAGGTGGAAAACAAACAGGTGTGATTTGAGAGACAGAACACAAATGGGAGCATGTGCAACGTTTAGGGCTGCAAAAGACTTGGAGCTGTGGGCAGCACCTTACTCTTTTGACCGTTTTACATTCAGCGAAATGGGTCTTTGCAACAGGGAGACAATTTCTCTTCCTGACCAGGAAGACCCTTAATTTTTAATTCTTATTTAAATCAAACCATGCTTTGACTAGATGAAGCTGTTATTGGGTGAAGGTTTCAGAACAGAGCTCCTATGCCTACTTTTTGATTGTCAGCTTGCCCCATTCACCAGCAACACCAAAGAGCACAGTTCTGTAAAGACGGCTAAAAAACCTCACTAACACACACCAAAAAACCATCCCAAATCTTGTCAGATTCTTCCAGGGACTTGCCAAGCCACTTTGGGTTGGTGATGGGTGTTTCTTCCTCTTTGCATTGTCAGGACAGAATTTGTCAGTAATTCAGAGGAAGTTTAAAAAACAAAACATAACACCTTTTTTGCTTCGTCACAACTTTATTTGAATCAGATAATGATCTGATGAGGAAGAGTGTGTGACTACAGGAGTAAATTCTGCCTACTAGAAGTCCTTCCACATGGATACCATGGCAATGGGACAGCAACATCTGACACTCCAAGGAAAACCAATGCAGCTTGGTTAGGAGAAATGCAACCAGGAGAAAAGATCAAATTGACAAAATTAATACTATAAGACTTCCAAACAACTGAGTTTTACTCAGTGCTGGTATTTAAAGGATTTTTGAAAACCTGTCATTTCCTTTTTCAATTAATCTATTAGAATTTTGGTGATTTTCTCATAACAAAATGAAAGGTAGGTTTGTTTCACTCCTGGAATATATATTTAGGGGGAGTTTTCCCATCCCAAAGGCTGTATTCCAGTTGGCAGCAGCGTGAGCAGCGTTAGTGCGTTAAGCCTAAGATAATGTCTATTTACTGTCTTATCAAGGGCACAGTGACAACGGGCATTAAAGCTTGTCATTACAGGCCAGCCCTCATCCTGAGGGCTCTCCTCAACTGGATTCACCTGGAAACAGGTATCTCAGCTATTGTGACTAACCTAGATGGATATGATCTGATTTTGGCTACGGAGATTGAAGTGCTTTATACTCACTGCAAACTAATATTTCACCAAATTACCTAGGACCTTCTTCCTAGATTGGTCCATACTGAACTTTAACAGGAACCAAGGCTCTCCTGAAAACAGAGCAGGAGGGATCCCAAGCAAAAGTGAGGGGAAAGATGAAACTTTGAAAGAAAAAGAAGGGTGTAGGAGTAATGAAACATCACTGAGGTGCAGGAAGTAAGACATATGCTCCCATTCCCAGCTGGCTGACAAACATGTTTCCAGCCCTGAGGGTTAGGATTGTGTTTCAAAAACAGCTGGCTGGCTATACAGGAAGTTCTCCTAAGGTGAGAAGAATTTTCCCAAGAGTGACCAAAGACTAGAACTGGTGCTCCTCATTACCCGCTGGGATGAGTCAGGTCTACAGGCTTGGTTTAATGCAAACCCTGGGTGATGTGTGTACTACAGCAGCTATGGCATTGTCCTGGTGTGGGAGGAAGACAGTCCAACATGTGATGCTCCCAAAAGTCTTGGTGTCTGCTCCTCAAGCAGAAATTGAGAAGCAAACCAGAGAAGATCTTAAAGAGTCACAATCTCACTTGCAAAGACAAGACAGACAAGCCTCTAAATGGCCACTAGAATCTCTGGAAAATAAACAGGTATTCTCAAAATTATCTTAATTATATGCCATAGGTTTAGTACTGCAGGGTGATGAGAAGACTTTCAAAAGGACAGAGAACCCTAACCATTTTATTTCAAAATTTCAAAAATGAAACAGCTTTGCCTTACATATTATCACTTTGGTGGTAAAGTGGGCTGACAACCTGGACAGCTTAACCAGAACAGTGTTCCTCCTCTAATTCATAGGCCAGTGATTTTTCCTCTCTGATTTTTCAGAGATTGCACTGCTCTGAACTCTGTGTAGCCTGAATCCTACCGGCAAATAATCCTTATCCAACAACTGCACCTTCACCTGTGTAATCTGCCCAGATATGGTCGGTTTCCTTTCATGTTTCAAAACAGTGCAAAAAAACAACTCATCCTTGCTTAGGAAAGGAAAAGAGCAAGAGCACTTGTAGAAGGAGCTTCTTTTTGTTCTGCCCAGCTCCCACCTGCACACACAGACATAATTCAGGAGCAGAACTGGGGGAGCTGACCCAGAATGGGGCATAGAAATGTTTCCAGCCTGCACCACAGCCATCCGCACCCGAGTTGTGCTGTGTTCCCTCCTCCTCCTCGCCAGATGGGTGTGAAAAATCACAACGTGGAATAACTGCACGGGCTCTAGCTTCTCCCACCCAATCCACAAAGGAATGCAGCCTCTTCATTTATCCGCAGGATTTTCTTATCTGCCAGCGCACGTGTTGTGGTCTAGCAAGGTGGAAGACATTTAACAGATGTGCTACAGTCTGCAATCTTTGCAAAATGCTATCAAGAGCAGAGACTCTCTAACTACTGTGTTAATTAAACATCCCTTTAACCAACGGAAAATTTAGGAAATATACTATTGCTCCTGCTACTTTAACTTCTTGGAATAGCAGGCTTACATTACATTTGTGCCTTCAACTCTTGTTTAAGACTGTGGAGACTCCAAAGATGCAACAATTTTTTTTTAGGGGTGTCCTAATTGTGGCCTTTCAGTACCTGAAGGGAGCCTACAGGAAAGATGGAGAGAGAATATTTACAAGGGCATGGAGTGACAGAACAAGGGGGAACGGCTTCACACTGACTGACAGTCCATTTAGACTGGATATTAAGAAAAAAATTCTTCCCTGCGAGGGTGGTGAGGCACTGGCACAGGCTGCTCCGAGAAACTATGTTTGCCCAATCCCTGGAAATGTCCATGGCCAGGTTGGATGAGGCTCTGAGCAACCAGGTTTAGTGGAAGGTGTCCCTGCCCATGGCAGGGGGTTGGAATGAGATGACCTTTAACGTCCCTTCCAACCCAAACCATTCTATGATTCTATATCCAACACCTGGGAGCAAAGCAGTTGGCTGGCTAGGGACCCTCAGAATTATACAGTTCCCCCCATAACGCCTTCCTCACTTGGCATACAGGACTCCACCACCTAGATTTGGTAACTAGAGCAGCATTGCCACAGCAGGCTGCAGGAAGGATGGAATGCTGGAAGCAGGTTCCCTGGTTGCGTTGCTTCTCCGTGTCATCACACCTCCAGCACAGACCTGTTTGAACCCTTCACATCACATGAGCAAGGGAATGATTGTGACACTGCCCTCACAAGGCCCAGGGAGGCACAGGTCGTACTCCAGAGTTCACCTGCAGTGTACATAACTTGTTTGGTCTGCACGTATCCTGCACTATTTGTTACATCCTCCAGTGTTTCACAAGTGCCCCAAATTATGTTAAGTACTTTGCCTTATCATGGGTGTGTGCTGCTGCACCCAGAGAAAGTGGATAGACAGAAAGGCAATTTTTTTTCCAAGCAATCCCAAGGTGGACTGAATCCATGCATCAGCATTTATAAACTACACATAATGTAGTTTATAGTGCACTGCCCAGTGAAAACATCCTTGTCTCGCTGGTGTTCAGGGAGGAGCAGTTTCTTTCTGACAGCTACATCTAGATCACTTTCTCTCTTCATGGAAAAGCAGGATAACAAACCCCTGCATCATACAAGGATTGTGGTTGCTGTTCAAGAGCTGCCTTGAGGCTCTTGCCTCAAGGAACAGCTGTTACCCTCACCTATTCCAGCAAGTCCCTGTACTGCAGGATTCACTTGGCCAAAGGAAGGCACCGCGCCATGGAAATGCAAGCAACCAGCACAATATCAAAGCAGCAGATTAACAGTTTGAGGCTAATAAAATGGCTGTGACGACAGCAGCTGATAAAGGGATAGAATGTTAAGACCATGCATGACAACCAGTGATGCCTCTGGGAGGGTGGAGGATGACAAGATGAAGAGTTTATCACTTCGTTATTGCTGTTGTCTGACATTGGGAGGAAAAAAGGGTGGAAGAATATATAATAGATATCTGATACAACTCCTACAACCTTAATTCTTAATTATAGTCCTACTACTAGATTGATCAGGTGGGAAAGGAAGAAGAAAAATAGTTGGCAAGCAGAGTTTTTATACCAACACGTATCTACCAATATTTTAAGAAAAAAGGACAAAGAAAACAACAGAAGGATGTCAGCTAAGTGCACACAGTGTTCGTTAAACATAAATGTGCTTTTTCCCAGTGAAGACCTTTAACTTGTACCCATTTCTTGGCAGAAAGAGAAACAACTTTCAGGTTCAACCTTGGTGCTAATAGTTTTTTCAGTTATTAAAGAAGCTCCCCTTGGTGTTCACACACTTTGGCATTCTGTATGCATTTGGGCTTCAGTGCCTAACAAATGGAGATAACTGTGAACCAGGTAATTTCTTCTGTGTGATTTAAGACTGCAATTTCTTTATAGGTACGTTTACAGGAGCGAAACTATCCCCTCCAGAGGTGAAAAGGTGCAATTCTCAACCTAGCTAAGAATCCACACAAATCCAAAAAACAAGGAGGTGACGTTATGGCTGGCAGAAAATGACAACCTGTTTTTCTTCAGAACCCATCATTTAAGTCTGCACCAACATAAAGCAAGGACAGTTCTTGACCAGAAAAGCCCCACTGTCCAAAGCAGCACCTGGAAGGAAGTTTTGACAGTGAACGTATGCATATCTGTAAGAAAATATATTCCAATTAGCTCTACTTAACACATGATAGCCGGAACAATAATTTATGTATGGCAGTTTTGTAATTAAATTATTTACACCTCTTTGACACACCCAGTGTGACACAGTATCACATGGGTTTTTATAACAGCTACCTGGGGAAAAAATAAAGCCTACCTGTAAATAACATGTATTTGTAATCTGTTGCTAGTGGGGAAACACGCATAGAAATTAAAAATCCTTTTAATATTTGCTATTCAAAAAAAAAAAGAGGCACAAGCTGGCAATCTACAAAACATTGTCTTTTGCTTGTTTTAGGATACTGGGGTGAGGGGGAAGCAAAAGAACAACTTTCTGTAGGTGCCATTTACGGAAAATGTGGCAATCAAAGCAGTATTCCTTCCATTTCTCAGATACCTTGAAATGCTTCTAGGAAGTCACATTAAGAGTTATTTTTAAGAAAGATTTATGACTTGTTAGCAACTTCTAATTAAGCTTCCCACTCTTCTACAGTATTTCTATGAAACTTCTTAAACCAGCACTGAGCGAATGCCTCCAGCTGTCCCTGTCTGGCTGCTTTTTAGTTTTCATCCTTCACAGAGGTACTCCAGCTCCTATGGAAAAGGAATTTAGTTTAGCTCTCAAGTTTAAAAAGCCATCACTCATTTTCCCTTCCCGCTGGTGGGCAGATAGGATAGGTGATCGAAACAGTTAGTTTCAAACTGGATTTGTTAGGTGCACATCCTGCACATTAATGACAATAAAACTCCAGGTAGCAGCATTTGACCTGTGAAATCAGTGGCTTTGAAGGATGAGCCAGGAAAGGAGCAGCTGCTCAGTTTTCTCTGCTGGAAATCACTCCTTGCATAGCTTACAATAAAGATGTCCTCAGCCTGACACTATCAAATTGGTAGACAACAAACACTCTTCTTTCCTGACATCTCTTTTCTGGTTCCCTGCCACTGATCCAGGTGATCCAGGACTATGGCCAAAGACACAGAAGACTCCTGTGGGGGTCTACGAATCATTGCCAAAATCTGGACATAGAAGGGATAGAGAGATATATGGTATATATTGTAATTTCCACAAATCAAAAAAGGTTCAGAAACACGGCTTATGCCAATTCCATCAATTTACTGCTTGGGAAAGAAGGGCTTCACACTGTGCATCACACCAGGTGTTCAGACTGGAAGGCAGGGAGAGTAACATCAGGTACCAAGCTGAAGATTTTACAGATGCTGGTACCTTCTGCTGTTTTCCATATCATCCTAGCTTGGGGCAATATGGAACACATAAAACAGCCAGTAAATCGAGTAGATGACAAGTCTTGGTACTTATTTGAATTTTCCATATCTTTGCCCTTAGGTTTGATGTTGTAATTCAAGATTGCTCTCATGTTATCATTCCTACATACTCTTATCTAAACCTAGCCTCACCCCTTGAAGCTCTCATGCCAACATTTATTAATAAATAAAAAATACTTTAATTTTTCAATAATGATAGATGCACAGCTTGAAAAGAAATTTAAAATAAAACCAGAATTCAAGATGAAAGAAAAACCCCCAAAAAGCCAAACAAACAGCCATCATTAAATATAAACACAGTTATCTTTTTAGGCTCTGAGAGAGAGGTCACAACCACCTTGATGTATCACTACCACTGAGATGAAGTTCCTGTGGTGTTTCTATTGTCACATCAGGTCTACTTCTGTTTGAGCCTGTCATGCTGGGATGCTGCATACACATTAAGAACTACTGCTTTTCACCAGAAAAGTAAATTACCCTGTCTGCCAGAAACCAAGGCAGTTCTT